>ML779638.1:349297-374790 GCA_009831015.1 Picea engelmannii | reverse complement strand
TCCTTAACTTTTCGCTAAAAACAATTTAATTAGTCTCTTTAACTAGTTTAAAATTTAAGCATGAATCATAAATTTAAATATTAAAACATAATAATATTAATCGTGTTTTAAGAACATTATTAATTAACTAGGTTTTTACATTATTATGTTTTAACACATAATAATTTAAATATAATTTAAGGGCAACATAAATTTAAATTGTATTTAAATTATTAAATTTTATTCACTATAGATTAAATTATATTTAAATTTAAACTATAATAATTTAACTATGAATTAAACTATAAATAATTTAATTTATATTCCAATTATCAAATTTTATTCAACTATAAATTAAATTATAAAACATTAAAAATTTTACCCAAAAAAAACAAAGTATAAAATAATAGGTGATAATACAATATATATATAAAATATAAAAAAAAAAAAAAAAAAAAAACAATTCTATCGTGGGCAATGGGTCCTTGTATGAAGCCCATGTGCCCCTCCTAAATCCATGCTCATTCCCAACCCTACACGCCTCTCTATTCAAACCCTAAACTATCCTTAACCCTAACGCTCCATCACTGCCACCTATCTCACTATGCAAATGCACCCTTGGCTTCTCTCTCTCTGCTACTGTGGCAAAGATATGGTAATGGCTGCAGGCTCCTCCCGTGTGGCTTGGCAAAGGCCTACAGGCTATGCGCTGGTTACAGTGACCTTATATTTTTTTTTTGCCTATGTGTGTGGTTGCATGTGTTGGTTTATATGTTGTTTTGGTTCTGACTGACCTGTGTTTTGTTTGTAGGTTGCATGGATCTACAGAGGGAGCTAATTCCTCGTGCCCCCCACCCCTTTTTTAACTCATGTCTTTGTGGGTTCGGTCGCACAGTCCCTTGGCTGTGAAACCACGTCGTCTTGGGCTCCTTCTTGTGTGGCATGGTCTTGTGAACTTGGTGCTTGGTTGCTGAATTGATTGTTTACTTGCTTTGTTGCGGCCTATGTGTTTGGTGTTGGCTATCACTTGTGTTCGGTGTTGACTTGTATATTATTGCTTCGTTAAATGACTTGTGTTGTGTTTGATCTCCGATGTAACCTCAAGTTTTGTTGTATGGCATTGGGATTGGTATTTGTGTGGCTTGTTCGACTCGTTGAGGTGAGAAATTTGCTCGAAACCCTAATGACTTTGCCTTGGTGCTTGGCGTTCTTGCTCTGTTCCCTTCCTGCGACTTGTTTGATGCGTTGAGCACAGTGGATACCCCTCGTGGGATCTTCCTCCATGTGACTTTGTTTTCTTATTCAAAGACATGTTGAGCACTGAAAGTTGGATTGAGGGCTCTACTCTTGGTGCTTTGAGTGGTGAGAGGTAAGGAACACAACACTAACTGTTGGTCTTTGAGTGTTCTTCTTCTTGGTGCTTGGCAAATGGATGCTGCTCTCGATTCTTAAATCAGTTGCTCTAGCTCGGGAATTCATTCGTTGATTTTACCTTTTATTCATTGTTAAATCCTTGGCCGCCAGTGTAGTGCATATATAGTCCACCGATGGACTCTTGTCGACTCTCCTCTTGGCACCTTATGTGGGCGTAGTTGATAGCTACTTTGATGATTAGTCGCGAAGGCACTGATAATACTCCTTTCTCCCATCTGTGTCCATGTGAGTGACACCATTCCCAGCTACCAAGAGGAGGGAATTCTCAAAGGCCATGGGACCGCCGACCTGAATGGTGAAGTTGTGGCTACGCTATGCGATGTGGTTGAGAGGGTCAATAAGCTCGTTCTTGTTCATACTCTAAGAGCTAGGTCGACATCTGTTTTTGCACTCTTATTCTACTGGAGATTACAGTAAGTAATGGGAAGATCTGATGTATACACTTATTGTATGTTAGATCGAGTATGTGACAAATGTGTTGATGGCTTTGATCATCATTATCAGTGGCTTAATAATTTCATTGGTAGGAAGAAATAGAAGGGCTTTTTCACACTTATGGTATCTGCTCTTTTCCTGGTATTTGTGGTTTGTACGTCTTGGACTTGGAGTTGCAGCTTCTTCTATAGTGCGTCATAGGAATCGTTGTGTTGGTTTTTTGTTTCATAAATCAGAGTCGCTTTGATGTGGAGATCATCTCTAAATTGGGCAATGGTTTCTCGTTGGTGTCGTTTATTGTCGTAGTTGCAGCTTGTGAATTATGTCGTTATATTTATCCTGAAACTTATACAGGGTCATCTTGTACAACAAGATGGATCCATTTGGCAATCCACTATTTTTGAAATGGTGCCCTTGTTTTGTTAATAAGCATTAGATGTTGGATTTATGAATTCAAATAATTTGTCATGTATTCTGCTTCCGATTTGGTTATGATTTTTTTTTTACTTCTAAGTGAAAAGTGTGATCAGCTCTTAGACGATAGGCATACGCTAAAAGTGTCTGTGTTCATTCATGATAAGTCTTTTTAGTTGTGTACAAGCACTTAAAACTATTGTTTTGTGGTGTCATTTGGAAGTAATTAGTGTAGCATCAACTTATTTCATTTGTGTAATTCTGAATTGTCTATTTTCATAGTTTATTATTTTTTACAGGTTTGCAGGTGAACAGGTGTTGGTTCTAAAGAAAGAAAATTCAGTTGTAGGTAGGCCCTTAAGGCTCCAATGCCTCAAACTGAAGCTCTGATACCATGTGTAGGATCCTAGCTAACAGAAGCTAAAACTTAATAAATAAATATTTACTTAACATTGATATTTTGTTACTTGTTTTACGGTTCTATATTCAACAAGTTAACAAACTAACCATTCCTGGTTCAACAAATTATAATTGAGCACATGAAATACAAATCATATATAGAAAAAAATACACAGCTTAGTAAAATACTGAACCCTTATAACTATAATGACATAAACACCTCTCAATGATGTTATTTTCCTGTCTCCGTCTATCCTCCCTGCTCTACCCAAAATTTGACCAAGCTACTCTTCCCAAACTCTCCCCAAAACCGAATCTTTCCTCCCTGCCAGCTAGGAAAATAGCCTATCTGGCTCCCTAGCTCTAGGATTCTGTGAGGATTCCTGACCCCCAAGCCCAAAACTCCCAGCAACCGATGCTCCCCTATAACAGTCCACCCAAACTCCAAACCAAAAAAATATAGTTCCTAATCTCAAAAAAAAAATTCTTCCTTCCCCAAAACTCCAAAGTGTCTCTCCCCCCAATGCCTCTTCCCCCTCATATTCTCCTTCCCATTCACCGCCTCCTCCCTTCATTCAATGCCACCTACCTTATCCCTCCATTTAATGCCTTATCCCCCCATTCAATGCCTTATAACTCGATACATTAAGTTTTCTATTAAATAAATTAAAAATTATTAAACTTTTAATTCGTTCCCAAACATCAAATGAGTTAATTAATTAATTAATTACTATTATTAATAAATAATCATTATTTAACTAATATACATTAGGATAGTTAATTATTTAATTAATTGTACTCGATAAACCTTAAGCAGTTATTTAACTAGGGTTGTTACACACATGAGAAGTCTATGGAAATCTATTGAACCATATAATACATTCCTAGAGATAAATTAAATTTATGGGTATTTTTAAAATGTTTAATATGGAAAAGAAGATACATGTAGAATTAGAGATCAAAAACACTAATTGGCCTAGAACTTCAGTAGGTTGTAACTAGCAGCCTGAAACCCGGAAAGAGGTGAAACTTGGACAGACTTTCCAAAATATGTATATTAAGAAGCTCAATTGCGATCCTACTAAAACTCCAATGGAGTAGGTGAAAAAATGAATAATTACAATAGACAATTGCACCAAGTTGAAAAGAGAATAGAAATATTAAGGGACAATTTTCAAATAACCATACCTTTCTTCTCAGGACTCAAAATTGAGCATGGGCATTGGAAAGGTATTGTATAGTAGAATATAATTATTCACCCAAAAAATTGATCTGCGCATTCAATCTTGAGGAAATCATAAGAAATAATTTTAATACATTATTGAACTAGAATGGTTCATATTTTCATGAAATTGTTGAAACAGTTAGTCTGACAAAGTTTTGTTGGCTACAGATTTTGCATAGTTAACAACAACTAGATCAAATAAGGATCAACACAAAGTGAAAAGGATTGGAATATGCACATGGGGCTTATAGCCAGGAATATGAGATCAGAGGGATGGATTTCCATATGGGCATTGAAGGAACAAACTCCAATGGACATGGAGAAGGAAGGGATGGAAACATGAATATGGTATAGACCATTAAAAATTTGCAAAAGGATGTCCAAAGCCATAAAGTGGATAATGAGAGATTATGAGAGACAAGGAGCAGCAAGACAAATTCAACATGAAGTTAATGAAAATATTGAATAAAATAGAAAAGAAATTGGATAAGGAGAGTGTCTCAAGAAAATCATGAAGTCACGGGTCTCAAAATGAGAAAAGAAGAACCAGAAGTGTTAGCAGACATCACCATTGCTTCTTGAGAAATTCCAATAAGAGAGCACACAACAAATCAATTACATCCCCTGTCAGGAATCATAAGAGGTCTGGGGCGGATGAGATATGAGAAGAAATGAACAAAATCAAACCTCCTACATTTGATGGTGAGCACAAGATAGATGAAGATGCAGAGACATGGTTGTTGCGAATGATAAAGTATTTTCAATTGAATAATTATTCTTCTCATGCATAAGGAATAATTTCCATCTATAAACTCAGGGGAAAGACATCCATGTGGTGGGATCAACTTGTGTAGGTGCAACACATTAAAGAGAATAATGTTACTTGGAAGGAATTCAAGAAGTATTTTGGAAATAAATACCTTGCTAAGAGATACTATGACAAGAAAATGAAATAATTCTTTGAACTCAAACTTGGGAGTATGACCATAGATGAATATTAAAGAAGGTTTTTAGAACTGTTGAAGTATGTTTCTTTTATCAAGGATGAGACAGTTAAGATTCAAAGGTATTTGAGTGGATTTCCATCATTCATCAGTGACAAAATATAGTATGATGATCACAAGACAATTGAGAAGACCATAAGGTGAGATAAATTCCTATATGATTAGAAAAAAGAAAAGCCAACTTTCCAAAAATCTTAGGAAGACAAAAATAAATTCAACATGGATCAGAGGAAGAAGGGAACTAAGCCACCATTCTTCAGAAATAATCCTCAGGGACAATCAACTTCTAGAGAACCCAGAATGATGGAGACAGGAGTTGAAAGGCCAAGGAAACCGTCTATTCAATGTTGGGGCTGTAAAGAAGATCATATATTTAGATATTTCCTTCATAGAGGTGAAAAAGTGAGGACTGTTCACAATGTACAACAAGCTGAAACAATGGAAGACATGGGAAGAAATGTACCACGGATCTATGTAGCCCTAGAAAACAGGAAAGCGGAGTATCAATCACATATGATTGAAATAGAACGTATGATCAACAACCAAACCATTGCTATTTTAATTTATTTAGGAGCTAGTTATAGTTATATAGATCATAAGATGGTGAAAAGTTTGCATTTTCCAAGAAGCAAACATGGAAAATATTGGTTATTATTTTTCTCTTTGCTATTTTAATTTATTTAGGAGCTAGTTATAGTTATATAGATCATAAGATGGTGGAAAGTTTGCATTTTCCAAGAAGCAAACATGGAAAATAATGGTTATTATTTTTCTCTTTGCTATTTTAATTTATTTAGGAGCTAGTTATAGTTATATAGATCATAAGATGGTGGAAAGTTTGCATTTTCCAAGAAGCAAACATGGAAAATATTGGTTATTATTTTTCTCTTTTTTGCATTAGATTATATTATACCTGTGTGTGAATTTCCCATACAAGAATTCACCTAGAACATACCACATGACTCACCCACAACCTGTATGCCTTGCGGGCTCTCATGCTCTCACCAACGCCCACGTGCTTTAGACTTTGGATTAGATTAGATTATTTTATTACTTTAATGGGCTCTTACTATGTGGGAAGTTTACCATGCGGGGAATACAACTTAGGACTTAGCATGTAGTTTCTCTTGCAAAGACTTTACCCCATACTTATGACATATGTATATGTACAACAAAATTACTCTACTTGTATTATATACTTATTAAACAAGGATTGATGAATATAAAACCTTTTTATTCGCTGATTGGAAATGCCAAGCGGTTTCGATAAAATGGAGATGCGGGGTATCGATCCCCGTACCTCTCGCATGCTAAGCGAGCGCTCTACCATCTGAGCTACATCCCCAGGTGTTAGCACTTTAGATCACGCCTAAAACAATAATTGTTAAAAGGTAGGTGGGGGTTTGATACTATAAGCCCTGCCATTCACTGTGTTGATCTCTCTGGTTGGCATTTCATAAGATAGAAATGTTTCCACCTTTGAATTAGAGCTACGACGAGGAATAAGAGGTTGTTTTCTCCTCTTGAAATAATACCTTAAAAAGAGTGCTGCTATCGCTATCAACGCAAGTCCTCCAGTGGAGCAACCTGCGGCGGAATGAACAGGTTGATATCAAGGTGTTCTTTGTCCAACCCCTACAATAATGGAAAGAATGAAAAATTCAACTTGAAATTAAATCTGAGACATTGAATCATATAATTTACCTATTAGAATTACGAACATGTTTGCAATGCTCCCTGCAACAATCCACAGTTTTTGCTAAGAGAATTATACTTGACATGTCGGGAAACACATATACATATATCCAGAATAAAGAGCACTGGTAGAATGGAGGGAGCATCCACGTATTTGTAGATCGATAGAATTCAAGCATTTGTCATCAAATTTGTAGAAGGTGGTCGGGAAACCTACCATTGCGGCGGCATTCGTCTGGATGAGATGTGCCATCGCGACAATAGCAAAGAAACATTGTAGGTTTTGATATATCATAACCACAACTCCCATTACTATTCAAACAAGCTCCACATCTTTGATCTCTATTCCGGTCGACCTGCCATGATACCTCAAAGCCCTGCGCTAGTAACGTATTATTATTAATGGGCTGCTGAGAACGGTTTTGTTTAATTGGGAGTTGAAATGCATCACAGAAAGGTGTCCCCTCTATATTTAAATTGAGACTCAAACTGTAGTACCAATCATTGCCACATAACCTCAAATTATACGTTTCTTGTGATGAATATCTTGTGTTGAAATTTTATAATATTTGTTGTTTCATAAATAATAAATGATGTTAAAATTTTATTTATTTTTAAAGTAATTGTTAAATTATCCTTATAAAACAAATTTGAACCGTTTAGAAAAAAAAGAGAAATATTATATATATATATATAAAATATTGATAGGTGGACTAGAATCTCAACGGCGATCATTTTCTTTGAAAGAATAAACATTGTATGTGGATTTCAATGGCAATCATTATCTTAGAAACATTGAACATTGTATGTGGATCTGAATGGTGTTCATTTTCTTAGGAACTCTAAATATTTTATGTGGATTTCAATGATGAGCATTTTTTTAGGAACACTAAACATTTTATGTATTTGTTATTGTGTTGATTTTTTTTTTTTTATATATATATATAATATTGATAGGTGGATTAGAATTGGCGATCATTTTCTTTGAAAGAATAAACATTGTATGTGGATTTCAATGGCAATCATTATCATAGAAACATTGAACATTGTATGTGGATCTGAATGGCGTTCATTTTCTTAGGAACTCTAAATATTTTATGTGGATTTCAATGATGAACATTTTTTTTTAGGAACACTAAACATTTTATGTGTTTGTTATTGTGTTGACTCTTTTTTTCACAAATCATTTTTTATGTTTATGTGGTATTGTTGGAGTTAATATGTATTTGTGGATATTACTTAATGAAGGATCCAAATCCTGATCTAAGGTCTAGGAGACTCCAATCCAAATCGTGAATCTGAGGTCTAGGGTTGAATGAAGACAAGATTCAAATCCTCATACATGGTTTTACATGGATCAGACTCTATCCAAAGGACAACCTTGTAGCTATTGGAAAGTATAAAAGGACATCATTTTTATTTTTTAAAGGAAAACTTTCTAGGTTTAGGGGTGAATGAAGACAAGATTCCATTCAAGATTCTGGCGTATGTCACTAAAAACTCGACTTCTGTTAAACAACAAATTTCAAGATTTTTTTAAATATTTTTCTTTATTGCTCTCATACCATTTATTAATTAATATGCCCTGCATATTAAAGCAATTATGTAGTCCTCACAACATATATTCTATGTATAATTAAAATAATTATACCATAGTAAAATTAACATAATGAACCACACAATAATCATCATAAATACATAAAAAAAAAATACTTATCTTTTAATGAAAATCACCAACTGGCTCTAGACCTTAGACATTTCTCCCAGCCATAGACTATGTTGTTCATGCACTCTCAACAACAGGCGCTATGACTCGACTAGGGAAAAGGCTACCTGGGCCAAACTAAGGTCCAACAACACACAACTCAATACAAGGCCAATGACACCAACTCCAACAATAGTTCCACCTCACATCCTCTCATTCCCCATAGTCTATCCCACCCTAGGAAGTCTACCCCTTCACTACTCCAAAGTCCTTTGGATGTACCCCTTCCCATCTAGGGCTTCAACAAACCATAAGCCAATAAAGGGGTGCCACGTGGAAGCACATGACTGGGCCACATGGCACCTTACCATTTGCCAATTAAATGCCATGTGTCAACAATCTATTCATCCACGTGTCTTGCCATCAATGCCTTCCACGTCAACTGCCACATGTGAGTCGTACCCTGCCACGCCATCATGTACGGACCTGCCACGTCAGTGTACGGTCATGCCATGTCAGCATCCGTACGGAGTGTACGGACTGCCCAGTCAGCATCCATTTTTTTACTGTTTGGCGATTCGGACAGATCACGATATCTCTCGCTCCCGACGTCCGTTTGAGACGAAACAAATTGCGTTGGGTTCGTGATGAAATAATCTAGTTTATTAATATAAGGTTTGAAACGAATTGCGTTGGGTTCGTGATGAAATAATCTAATTTATTAATATAAGGTTTAAAGTAAATATACTTTAAACCTTATATTAATAAAATATAAGGTTTATAATTTATAATTATTATATTTATAAACATATTTATAAATATAAAAATATTTTTTATTATTACCAACAGATATATTAAAGTTAATAATTATTCTCAATCAAGTAAATAATAAATTATTATTATTTACTTAAAATTATTAATTAATAAAGTAACACATATAATTATTTTTTTTAAATCTCATTATTATTTTTAATTAATAATGTATCATATATAATTATTTAATATATTTGTTATTATTGCATATAATAACAAATTATTTTATTATTATTTTTAATTTATATGATAATTAAAATAATTATTAATAAATTATAATAATTTATTATTTACATATATATGCAATAATAAATTAATTAGTGCATAATTAATAATTAATTATGTACTAATTAAATTAATAATTATTTATGAGTGAATAAATATAAATATAATAAATTTAGATTTATGTTAATTATTATTAATTTTTAAGTTAATAATATAATAATCAAAATTATATTCAATTATTCATAATAATATTTATGGGCTTATTAGTGTGGAAGGATATTAAAACTTTAGAACTTAGGATAGAGTAATTATCCATACTTTATGATGTAAGAAATATTAATATAATATTCCTTTTTGATTTAATATCCCCAGGAGAAGCCAATGATAGTACCCAGATCTATAGGGTAAAATTTTAAATCTGGTTCCATGTTTCAGCAACACATGCAACAAAAACAAGTGCACTACCATAAACAAGGAATTCTATATATCATTATAAATTTAATAACTTAAAAATATTAATTCTATATTATCAAATTAAATTTTTATGTTATTGGAACCTTCAAGTGAACTGAATTCATAAAAGCTATAATTCTTTAGTTATTTTTTATGTTTCTGTGTGGGTCGATTTACCTCGAGCCATTCATAAATATTTCTTTTAACTAAAGAACTATACAAAATGTCACAATAAGAAAAATAAAAAATAAACCAAAGTTTACTTTGTTTCCACCGGACATTGAAGATAGTTTGGAGTTAACAAAGAAGTTCAAAGACAAGGCTTTGAAATGTAGATGGAGAACAATATCATATCTGATTTCCAAATTTAGAAAAGTGCAGAAACGTTGTCCCATATAGATTTCAAAATTATATTCACTTGTTGGGTTAGGGTTACTAAGATTCTCTCAAATCTCAATAAATCTCAAAAGTTTCATAAGTTTTGAGATTTATATTTTAGACTAGAGAAATATTGGTTGCCAAGGGAGTTATCTCCTTCATGGCTTAATCATTTTTCATCCACAATCTACAACACATATTTGGTTCAACAATAATTCTCAAAAGATTTACAAATCTCGAGATTTATTTTTAAAATAATCTATCAAATTTTAAAAATACATTATAAGATTTTACTAAATATTATAACTAACTTACAAGAAATATAAATTAATTTATAATGATTAAATATTTAATAATTCTTATGAAATTAATAAGTATTATATTTTGTGATTATGTTGTTTTCCAATATAGCATTAAGCTTTATTAATGGAAGAGAAATGCCCTAACAATGTACTATTTGGTGGATGTGGACTGTAACTATCATGTTTATGTAATTTACGAAATGCCCTAACTTTATGTGACAACATCTTGATCATACCCCCTTGTTTGTGGGACAAGGGACTCAACTCCGCTAAGTGATTTGATTGGTAAAATCTACAATACAAATTGTTAAAAGCTTTTTATAATTATTGATTATTTACGAAATGCCCTAACAATGTACTATTTGGTGGATGTGGACTGTAACTATCATGTTTATGTAATTTACAAACACACTGCAACTACTACAACAAATGAGGAGGAAAGTATGTAGGATTTGCTCAAATAAAAGCAGACACGAAAATTAATGTATGAAGTGAGGGCATTCCAGAATCGAACTCGGGAGAATCACATAAAATAGTTGTTAGAAGGAGCTTATTCAGATATAGAGATAGGAATACATCCTTATCTCCACGCAGGTTCGAATCCTGTCGTCCACGTATGAAGTTTTTCTTGGGTTTGAGTAGTGATCATATTTTCAATATTATATAGTTTAAACTATAAACTAACTCTTGACTCAGCTTCTTTATATTTCAGGGGTTAGCATGCTTCTAGAATACACCCAATTCCACCATAAAGAATCCAATTCCACCCCACTTGAATTTCCTCAATTTAAGGTTTTGTTAAAGTTTAATTTGAATGATGGTCATGAGGTGGAAGAATACAACAAATTCCATCACCATAAATAATACAGCGAATTCCACCCCACTTGAATTTTCTCAATTTAAGGTTTTGTTAAAGTTTAATTTGAAGGATGGTCATGAGGGGAAGAATACAACCAATTCCATCACCATAAAGAATATATCACATTCCACCCCACTTGAATTTCCTCAATTTAAGGTTTTGTTAAAGTTTAATTTGAAAGATGGTTTTGAGGTGGGTGAACACTCTAGTCCTGTAGGAGAGACAATTAAAACCGATGGCTATAATAAGATCAATATAAAATCAATTTATATTGATTTTAATATAACTTTAATTATCTAATATTTATATATATATATATTAATATAATTATAAATTTATTATCATCTAATATAAAATTCATGTTTTTGACCAATATTTTTATATATTGTAATTTTTATATAAGTTAGTTATATTGTAGATTGAACTTTTGGACAAACTGCAACATTCTTTTGAGATTGTTTTTTATTAAGCTCCAAAAGGATCTGAAAAAGGAGATGGAGAAGCCATCAGGTCTTGGGGTCTTGTCAAGATCAAGACTCTAGATGGTGTTTAGAATCTTTGCCTCTTCAATCAATTTCATTAAGTCCACATTAGTTGCTTCTGAAACCAATCTTGGAATGTTTTCTAGCATTGTTGTTGTAGTCTGAGGGTCAACTCTATCATGCTCATGAAGAGGTTGGTGAAATGGTTCATGGATGCATTTTTTAACCCCTGAAAATCCAAAATTGTGGATCCAACCTTCAATGTGAGCTCTTTGACATTATTCCTTATTATTAATAACTCCACTTAAAAATATTAATTCTATATTATAAATTTAATAACTTAAAAATAAATCCATTTATTGTAGACAAAATGACTAAAGAGTCCTCACTTTTAAATATGACTAAAGAAATATAGTTCAATAACATAAAAAATCTGGATATGGCCTGAAAATGAACTTGGCGAAGAATTCAAGGATTTTTGGGAAGTGATATGATGTTTTATGATGTCGTTGCAAAAATGTCATTTTTCTAGTAGCATTCTTGTTTTTGGCACATGTGTTGCTCAAACATAGCACCAAATTTTAAAAAAAAATCCCCTGTATATCAAGGTACTAACAGGAACCATGAAAGACTCTAGCACTTTATGAGGTGTATTGAATCTCTTTAATAACATAATGAAAATATACCTCGGGTCTAGTGCATCTAATGAGAAACAATTAATAGGGGAAAGGGAGCTTTCCTAAATAATCCATCTTCTATGCTCCCCTACAACCATCCACCCCTCTTCACGGGTCTATAGATTTATCCCCCATAGCCAGTTTTGTTCATTTTCAAGTTTGTAAATCTAAAATATGAGGTTGTAGTTTTTAGTGAATCATGAGTGAATGAGTGAATTAAAATTAGAATCATGAGTGTGAATGAGTGAATTAAAATTAGAATAACATACAAATTTAATTTATATCTTAATAATATTATAAATTTTAAATATTTATTATATCTAATAATTAAAAATATAATTTTTGGTGATCGTGGAATGATAATATCTGGAGTAAATCCAATAATCAAAGACCAATATTTCTATCCCGCGGTTCACCACCATATTCACTGAAAACCAAAAATTTGAGCTCACATTTGTATGCACACTCCACGTGTCCAGAGATCGACGAATTTCATCTCTTCGCAAATTAACTTTTGGTGTCGATAACTACCAAGAGGAAACACGAACTCTCCATCAAATACCTATTGGCGCACTTGTTTTTTAAACCATGGAGTACATCCCACATGCATGAGAAAAAACATATTTCATGTCTTTATATAGACTAATGTTCCCATGCATTCTTGATGCATGGTGCATGGTCTCTGGCCCCTTTTGGGTTCTCTTGAATATACGTTTATGGAATGTGCATTGTGGTTTTAATTCTTGTTGTCCTTCACAATTATAGTGAGGGGACAATATGATGATGGGACTGCAAAGCTTTGGGATTTGCATCATAGAGGATTGATTCAATCCTTTCTAAACAAATACTAAATAAACATATCTATTCCATTCCATGCATATATTTGCAATCCACGAGACAACATGAATGTGAAATTAGAGGAATTGTGACATAAAGCATATTAAGGACTCGTAAGATTAGCCCATGTTTCTATATTTTAATATGAATTTTCATCCTCAAAATTATCCCCGAATTGTGTTTGTCTCATGCCAATAGGATTGATTCAATCCTTTCTAAACAAATACTAAATAAACATATCTATTCCATTCCATGCATATACTTGCAATCCACGAGACAACATGAATGTGAAATTAGAGGAATTGTGACATAAAGCATATTAAGGACTCGTAAGATTAGCCCATGTTTCTATATTTTAATATGAATTTTCATCCTCAAAATTATCCCCGAATTGTGTTTGTCTCATGCCAATAGGTGTCCTATGATGATTACATAGAAACCTAGTGCATAGACCATTTTTCTCTTAGGTGGGCTAAGAAGACCTTATTTCCCTTTCCGAATACCGATAAGTCTTTTCAAAGAAAACACAAAACAAGCGTAATAAGTATTGAAATATGAAGATGCTCAAGCCATGCCAAAAAGTGAAAGGAAATAAAAACATCATTATATAAAGAAAACAAAAATATTTACCGATCCATGTGGTAAATATTTGTCTTTTATCACCCGTTTCCATATTCCTTTCTTCGTCAATAATATCCACATTGTATTAGTCGCCAGCGCCCTGTAGAAAATAAAGATGTTTCTAAATCCCCACCCTCCATACTATTTTGGCTTCGAGAGAGTCTCCCAGTTTCATAAATGCTAGCTTCGTTTTTTCTTACTGGCTGACCATAGGAAGGAAAAGACCAACTTATGGATCCTATTTAGAACATAAATCAGAATATGTGCTAATGCCAACCAGTATAATGGCTGGCTCTCTAAGAGAACTTTTATCAACACATACTGACCTCCCAAAGTTAGCAACATGTTACACCAAAGATTTATCCTATTTTCAAATTTTTCAATGAGCCACTGCCAGTCCTCCGCTTTATAGCTATCTGGTTTTAAGAAATACCCCTAATATTTAAAGCCTTATGAAATATATTTATAATCAAAATGAAATAATTCTTTTAATTCTTCAAGAGTTTCATGTTGAACTCCTGAATGTAGGAAGGCGGACTTCTAAACATTTATCCGCAACCTTGATGCCCTGCATAAAACACTAAGAATATAACTGATTTCAATCCATTCAGTTACAATGGATTTTGAAATAATTATCACATCATCCACAAAGAGAAAATGTAATACCTTAATGATTTGTGAAACCTTTATTCCAGACAACATGCCATCAATTTGACCTTTTTTTAGCAGGAAACTAAGTCCTTCCATTACAATGATGCAAAAGAGAGGCGACAATGGACAGCCCTGACGAAGTCCTCTTCTACTCTGAATGAAATTTGTTGCCTCTCCATTAATCAATATTGCATAAACAATGGAGGTTACACATCCCATTATCCAGTTTGTAGTTGGCAATCCAAAGCCACATTGTAGAAGGATTAACCTCAAAAAGTCCCAATTTGTTCAGTCATAAGGCTTTTTAAGATCAAGCTTTAAAATAATTGCTTGTAGTTTCTTTAGTTATTTTGGATATTTACTTGGATGTTGATGATAGTCTACAATATGACTATCATCAACATCCTCACAATCAGAAGGAATACTAACTGAATGTTGGATATGGAATTCAGATTCTTTACAACAATTATCAAACATAAGATCAACCAGATAAATCTTTCTGTAATGATGATGAAAGGAAGTATGAAACTCCTTCAAATAATGAATGCTAGCAGCATGAAGGGATTGACACCATTCACGAGCATGTTCTTCTAAAGAAAATATGAACAACTTGATTAGGACATCCTCATGAACAAAACCATGTTCAAGCATGCATTTATAAAAATTTAATAAGTGCTCACCAGGATCATCATGCTTGCTTCCTCTGAAACTCGGAAGATAATCATCCCATTCAGTTATAGTCGACACTAGATGTGGAAAGCTAGATATATTTGAGAAATCACAGAAAGCATACCTCTGAGCCAAGATAGCTTCCATTGTTAATATTGTCCCATATCAGTGAAGTCGCCAACAGGTTCTTCCTTCATGGAGTGGAGTCGCCAAGTGAATGATGCAGTATCAAACATGTGACCAGCCCTTGTTCACCATCAATATTTGAATCTGATCAATGTTGTTCTCCTAAGGAACATTTCTTCATTTTTGTCCCCGGATTTCTTGTGAATAAATTATTCCTCGAGTCCAATCTCCAAGCATATAATCGAGTTCTAGACCACTATCACCACGAGAACCGACGAGCAAGTCACAAGGAAGGCCCATCCCCATTTTGACTATAAGTAACCATCCACAAATCCAAGAACCCGGGGATCAAGAGCTAAGCATACATCACAAGCATCGAACACTCGCACTAAGTGTTCAAGGATTATGTCAAGAGCCTAATTATTTTCATTAAAAATAAGTAACCATCCACAAATCTAAGAACCCAGGGATCAAGAGCTAAGCATACATCACAAGCATTGAACACTTGCACCATCCACAAATCCAAGAACCCGAGGATGAAGAACTAAGCATACATCACAAGCATAGAACACTCGCACCATCCACAAATCCAAAAACCTGGGGATCAAGAACTAAGCATACATCACAAGCATCAAACACTCACACTAAATTTTCAAGGATTATGTGAACACTTGCACCATCCACAAATCCAAGAACCCGGGGATCAAGAACTAAGCATACATCACAAGCATCGAACACTCGCACCATCCACAAATCCAAAAACATCAAGAACTAAGCATACATCACAAGCATCGAACACTCACACTAAGTTTTCAAGGATTATGTCAAGAGCCTAATTATTTTCATTAAAGAGTAGAGCGCTCGCTTAGCATGCGAGAGGTACGGGGATCGATACCCCGCACCTCCATTTAATGGGAACCGCATTTGCTGGTATTTTCACACTGAGAGTTAATCTCATTTGCTGGTATTTTCACGAGTTAATCGTAGTTGCTGGCATTTTCACACTGAGAGTTAACCGCATTTGCTGGCATTTTTATACAGAGAATTTAAAAAGTTTTATATTTATCAATCCGTTTCCACATTTGATCCTTGTTTATTTTATAAAAGGTTTTATATTCACATTTAATGGATTAATCGAATATATATATCATATCAGATATTGGTAAAAGTATATTTATTTAAATATAATTTTATTAAATATACTTTTAATTTATTAATTTACACTAATCCTTTAAAAATAATTAATTTATTTATTAACTTATCATTACTTGTGAATATAAATTACAGAAGGTTCCTATTCATCTATTCATCTTGATGCCCCTCTAGAACTGAATGCTCTTCCTTCACTTTTGTTCCAAATTTTTTGAAGGTCTTTGAGGGTTTCATGCTCCCTCATTTTCGTGTTCCTATTCATCTTGATGCCCCTCTAGAACTGAATGCTCTTCCTTCACTTGTGTTCCAAATTTTTTGAAGGTCTTTGAGGGTTGGAATAATGTCAAGGAGCTCACATTGAAGGTTGGATCCACAATTTAAAATATTTTACCAGTATAACCATTAGCATAGAATGATAGACCATTAGCTTCATCGCCATTCCAGTGTAACCAAGCAAGGTGAATTAGTGAGGTAACCGATTGGATCAACTCAAATATATTATTATATACGATATAAAATAAATTTTAATATTTTTTTATATATATTTTAAATATATATAAAATATTAGTTATTAATATTTGTTAAATATGTATTAATATTTAAAAATAATTTTCTAAAGGATGAATTAAATTTCATGTTTTGGATATTTTATTTATATTATTTTAAATTAAAGATAATTTATTTATTTTAAAATCATTTTTATAAAATCCTAGATATAAATCAAATTATATAAAAATGAGAAACAAATCCAATATTGCAACGGAAAAATACTGTAACTTAAAAACCATAAATGTTTGTGGATTTATATAAAAAATTGTATGGTATCAGATATTTGTTTCGGAAGTCAAATTTATGGAGATGCGGGGTATCGATCCCCGTACCTCTCACATGCTTAGGTAGCGCTCAAATGTTTGTGGATCTTATATGAAAAATCGTATGGTATCAGATATTTGATTCGGAAGTCAAATTTATGGAGATGCGGTGTAATTTTACCATTTTGGGTAAGAAATAAGAATGTTCTGTTTGATATTCGATTCAAGGATTTTATGTTACTTTTAAAAAAGGCTTGGTCTAAATGTTTTATTTAGCATTTTTCATCCTAACCAGAAAAGCACCAAACAGCAAAACTTTAAAAAAGTTCCGCTCAATTTGGATATCCAAGTCTAAATGACTATATATTTCACAGATAAATTTTTCCGCTCAATTTGGATAAGTCTAAATGACTATATATTTCACAGAATAAAACATACATACTAGTGCATTTGGTCTAGTGGTATGATTCTCGCTTAGGGTGCGAGAGGTCCTTCAATTTTCAGAATTCCCCATTATTTCAGTGAACCAATTATGTGCTGTAGAATCTTTCATAGATCTTAAAATAATCTATGAAAGTCTCAAAATATGCTTTTGAAATATCTTTCAATCAAAATTGTCTCAAGTTATTTGAACCTACTTGAATATTCCCCAACTATATAAAATGGTTTGAATGATCAACCAATTCATAAAATCCAAATGAATACCATGAATTCTTGAGTCACTCATCCATTCTAGAGAAAGCATTTTGTGTTAATGAATCTTCTAATTACTTACTCCCAACTTGCTAAAAGCTTCACATAAAATCAAATCATTTATTTAAGCACTTGGGTAACCCATAATTGGTTTTTTAATAAGCCCTTATACTCATCAACATCAATCTACACTAAATGGGTCATATTTTTAACCCCATACTATGCACTTTGTTACTTTACTCCAATGCCAATAGCTTGGTATGCTACTCAGTAATCCTATAAAACCCCTTATAGATCCCCCTCCAATGTTCACTATTAAGTTCCCGTGCAGAGAGTTTTCCATAAAAGTCAAAGGTAACAAACCCTCCCATGAAGTCAAAGGTAACAAACCCTCCAAAAATTTCAGACGTTCCCATAGAGTGAAAGGTAACCACCCTCCAAACAATGATTGGTGCAATACAAAACTTTTTTTTTGGTCTTAAATGGTTGATATATCTTCATGAATTAAATATGGGTAGTTATATTAAAGTTCTTAGAAATTGGAAGGTTAGATTAAAATTTAGAGGGATTTATATACTTACAACAAGGTTGTTAAATCTAGCATATTTGATGGGACTTTTCAAAGTCTCAATTAGTATGATAAAAGTGAAGGGAACAATGGGCACCCTTGACTTAGTATGATAAAAGTGAAGGGAATAATGAGCACCAGTATGATAAAAGTGAACGGAACAATGGGCACCTTTGACTTAGTATGATAAAAGTGAAGAGAATAATGAGCACCCTTGACTTAGTCCTCTTGTTACCTTTATAAAAATTTGAAGGTTTTCATTTTCCAAAATTGCAAAGACGTCATTGAGATGCATTCATCAATTTACCTAAAACTAATGAGGTAAATGAGTTGATTTACCTCATTTACCATCCACAAAATCTGGGGAAGTAATCGAGAGTTTCCTGTGCTCTATTCCAAGGAAAAAAAAAAGAATTAGCACCAAGAGATCAATATGTATGTCACCATTTCAATTGATTTATGGTTTAGATGTTATTTTACCTATTAATCTTGCTCTTCCTGTGAAGAAATTAAGGCAGGATGTTATTGAAGAACCAAATGATTTCACAAGAAGAATGAATCAATTAATTGAGGTGCAACAGAACAAAGAAGAGGTTAATGAAAAACTCCAAGAGTACCAAGACAAGATGAAGGCTATTTTTGACAAAAAAGCTAAAGACAAAGAATTTCTTCTAGGAGATTTAGTGATGAAATGGGAAGCTAGAAGAGAAGATATTGGAAAGCATGGGAAATTTTATCATCTTTGGTTTGGTCCTTTTAAGATTGCAACAATTGAAGGAAAAAAATCATTTTCTCTTCAGAATCTAAGTGGAGAAATTCTTTAAGTGCCTACTAATGGGCGTTATCTAAAAAAATTATGCAGCTGTTTCCTTTAATTATAATTTTCCATTGTAAATAACGGTGTGGATTGGATTTACATTGGAATTTAATTTAATTTTTCTTTTCTTTTAAACCCTAATTGGTTCAAGGACTCATCATTGATGATTTATAATCCAATTAAGGATATTTGAATGTTTTGATTGCTGAAAAAAATATAAGTATATTTAATTAGATGTTTGTGTATTTTAGAGAAAACGGAGTTTATTTGTATTGGAGTATTGATTTGTTTTTTAGTTAATAAAATTAGCAACAATATTGTTACTAGTGAAAAATGAGTTCTCTTTCTTATTTAATCGTATTAATCTTTATAGAAATGATAAACTTAGCCAATATTAGAAAATTAAAGCATGCTATTTTAACAAGTCTCTCAAAGATCTTATACATTTCTTGATTCTAATTGAAAGGTATGTCTAGGCTAATCATAGTAAATTTAGCTTTAATATTGATCAAAATCTGGACCAAGGGGTCAAATTTTAGCTCAAAAATCAATGTTCTTGGAATTGCCTCAAAACGAACGTGGGCATAGCCCTCGTCATCACGAACCCAACACAATTTGTTTCGTCTCAAACGGACGTCGAGAGCGAGAGATATCGCGATCTGTCTGAATCGTCAAACAATAAAAAAATGGATCTTGTGCTTCCTTTATTTTATTGTCCCATAGGCTTGGAGGCCAAACGACTCTCAAGTTGGAAATAATATTTCAATTTCTCCTTGAACCAATCAAGCTAGATCTACTTACTTTTCTCTATTATTACCTTTCTCTCTATTATTTGGTTAATCACTCATAAACATAACTCTTCAACTTTGAACACTATTTTAAGCCATAAGCCAAAGCATTAGCAAACTATATTTCTTACCATTTGTTATCCATTAGTTGAATTGTGGAACAATTTAATTCCTCCACAAATTACTCCTACCTTCAATCTTTTCCTTGAGGTTTGAACCTGTGATGTGATGGGAACTACAAAAGATATATGTACAAAACGCCCCCAACAACATGGTCGAAATAATTAATGCCCCTTAATATTTTTAATAATAATGATATATAGATTATTAATTTAATGCTCCTTGATAATTTCTCCATTATTGAAAAAAAATTTAATCGCCTGAACCATTATAACTACCCATATTTAATTCATGAAGATATATCAACCATTTAAGACCAAAAAAAGTGTAGGGGAAACCCCATAGTGCACAAAGATACATCTAGATTTGAGGCAACCTCACAACACTCTATTAACAAGGAAAAATCACGATTTTTTCTTAATATAAACTTAAAAATTGATAGGAAAATTTCTAAAATGTTGAGTTTTAGATATTGGAAATACCCTAAGTATATCAATCTCTCTAAATTTTAATCTAACCTTCCAATTTCTAAGAACTTTAATATAACTACCCATATTTAATTCATGAAGATATATCAACCATTTAAGACCAAAAAAAGTGTAGGAAAAACCCCATAGTGCACAAAGATACATCTAGATTTGAGGCAACCTCACAACACTCTATTAACAAGGAAAATCACGATTTTTTCTTAATATAAACTTAAGAATTGATAGGAAAATTTCTGAAATGTTGAGTTTTAGCTATTGGAAATTCCCTTTATCAAGGAATAGGCATAATAAGGATTAATTTTAATCTTAAAATAACATTTTAGGAAAAAGTTTAACTATCCTCATAAATTCATAGGATTAATTTTAATCTTAAAATAGCATTCTAGGAAAAAGTTTAAGTATCCTCATAAATTCATACTGAGCTGTGAAGTCGAAGAGAAAAATAACTGTCTTCCTTATAATCTGAAATTTAGTCAACTGTTATGTTCAGTTGCTCATTATTGATGTCAATGATATGACGCAATGCGGTGAGCGTGGATCGAACACGCGACCTTCAGATCTTCAGTAAAGACTTAGATTTGTCACTTTTCCCAATAACACTAACCATTTTAATTTCTCTTACCTTGACTCTTAATAAATTTAAGATACAAAGTCTTTGCGATTAATAATTAATTAATAGAAGAAAAATAGTAAAACTGTAATTACTCTTACCTTGACTCTTAATAAATTTGAGAGACAAGGTCTTTGTGATTAATAATTAATTAATTTAAGATAAATAGTAAAATTAAGATTAGGTTTGAAACGCAACCTCGAGAGAGGTAATTAGAAAAATTATCAACGAATCATCATTACAAAAATTAATTTAAACACGACGAAAATCGAAAATATTTATAAATTTTGTATGGACAAGTTGTTGTATTATAGTGGTGATTATTCTTTCTGTCAGGCGGGTTATCCACCCCAGCAACGGCGAGCTTGTAGCTTATGTTATTGATTTTAAAAGATTCCGTTATCTCCTGCATTCTCATATTGTGTCTCTGTAGCTCAGTCTGAAGAATGTACAAATAGTGTCCATGTCGTTGTAGTATAGTGGTGAGTATTCCCGCCTGTCACGCGGGTGACCCGGGTTCGATCCCCGGCAACGGCGTCAATTTTTGCTTCTACTGACAATCTGCATTTTTGTTGATGGCAGCAATGAATTTCAATTTAATTCTCTGTTTTGATGGATGGATTTTCGTCACAGTCATCAATTCCCACCGACTGCACCGATGGATGGATTTTCTTAAAATTATTAATATGTTTAATAGACAATTAAGGTTTGGCAAGTCAACCTTGTCTTGCACCCAAGTCATCAAACCATCCTCACTATCGTCATCTTCAAGTCATGGAGACAAGTCCCCCTAGGTCCTGACATCCAGAGTGTGCATCCAAGGCAGCCCTACTTGTCCCATATAAAGCAACTAGGATGGTCACCACCCCATCCCTTTATTGGTCGAGCATGTCCAACCATCCCATCTGTCCACGACAACTCTTCATGCCTGACCTATCAACGTGCTCTATGCTATCCACTACAAAGGGCCTTACAACATCTTTATCATGCCCCTAGCATCTCTTAATCTTACTTCTACGAGAAGACATTACTTTCTAGTTAAAATATCCTTGGGTATACCAACCTTTCACTATCAACATTGCTCATTATAGTCTCTCTTGTGATCGCACTAGAAGTTTTGTCCCCTTCCTCCATTGGGTATCTCAAACCCTAATAGAGATGGAATTGCCATTCGGCACAAATTCTACACGAGCRCAAATTCGGCACAAAAGGGAGATGTTTGCACTATTTCCACATTAACATTATTAATACTCTTTCCCATATTTCTATGCTTTTTCCTTTCAGTTAGATTCGGTTAAGGACACAAAAGTTTATAGACCATTAATTCTATGCCTAGACACATCGATTTTGTACAGGGCTTTGTGCTATACCAAATTGACTATTAAGGTGTTAGTTATGTGTTAGTTATGGGTTTTATAATCATTCGTTTTTTCAATTTTTTAAATTTAAATTTGGAGGATCTTGACCGTGCTTTGTATTAAGACAATGATGTTAGGTGTTTTTAACAGGCTTGGCAAGCCAAGAGTAAGTTTTTGGTTTGGGCATATGGAATAGTAGTTGATATTCTATTATTTGGAAGTAGGGTTACTCTTTTTTCATAGATAAACCATGAATGTCTAGGAGGAAGAGAGGGAAGGAGAAAATATTGTTATATTAATTATAGATTTAAGCTTGATTATATTATCAAGGTTGTAGATTAATCAACATAGATCTATTTTAAACTCAGATCTATCAAGTATCGAGAGGGATCCAATTTATTAAGGTGTAAATTTTGTTTTATTATTTCATGTCATGTCAAGTTTTACATGTTCCATTTAGTTGTTTTTTAGTTGAGTCGACTTTATTTTTGTTACTGTTATTTTATTTATTTTTAATTGAGCCAACATTTTTTATTTTTAATTGAGCCATTTTTTTTTAATGTAGTATTATCTAACATAACACTAAAGCCTCAACATCTCCCCCATACTGGGTTGTAGAGTACCTCACTACTCTCAGTGCAATTAGGTTAATTTTACGGTTCAACAGGTAGGAAAGAATAATAAATTAATATGTATTAGGCTGTGATGTTGATTTTTATTTGATGTAATCTATTTGAAATTGGATTAGTTTATATATAACACTAATAAATTTTAATAATAAATTTATTAGTGTTATATATTATCCATTTTTTCAATTCACCTCACATTATGTCCACAACTTCTTGATTTTGCAGTCATAATGGATTAACTGGATGTGATAGAATGATTGGTTAAAACATAGATACTTATTTTTTTTTGGGTCAAGTTTTTACCCGTTTTTAAAAATGGTAACACTCCCATCCTTTTTTAGGTGGTTTTTTGATATTTCAAATTTTCTCATACATAATGTTTCCACTTTAAATAGAGAGGTATGATTTTAACAATATAAAAGTCCCACTTTCAACACTCGTCGTCACCACTCCAGATGATTGGGAATCGAGCAGCCAATGGTATATCGGAATTCGAGCAGGAAATTGAAACACCACAAAGCATGTTTGAGAGTTCCAAGTTCGAAACTCATCTTCGAGGATTTGAGATAAATGTATGCGGGAAAGTCTAGTAATGAATCGTGCAACATGGGGTGTAGATAATTATCACATGAGTTTGGCAATGGCTAAAGTTTTCTTGCATTTAGGCATTGTGGATTTTAGTAGGAGAGTAGACATGAGAGAATGTTTGAGAAAAAAATAATTATCATGACTTTATATTCTTAACTAAAATCAAATCAATTTCATAATTCATACACAAAATTATACTTGCTACTTTTTGTTGTAGCTAAACAACAATCCTATTATTTTTTATTTTTTCATAAAATAATGAGGCCCTTTCCATTTTTTTTTTTTAATTATGATTGCATGGTTTATTTTATGTGTTCTTCATTTTTTTTTTTATCAATTTAGTTTTATGTTTTATTTGTGTTTTGATATTTTGATTTATTTTCATAAGTCTAGGTTTATTTCATTAATTTTCTTTATGGGAATTCAAGCATTTTGTAATCTATTTCAATTTCTTTTATCAATTTAGTTTTATGTTTTATTTATATTTTCTTATTTTAATTTATTTTCACAAGCCTAGGTTTGTTTCATTAATTTTCTTTATTTAAGCATTTTGTAATCTATTTCAATCATGGAAGAAATAAAACCACAACAAAAAAAAATGAACTATCCTTAGAACTGTTTTCATTTTCATTCGGAATTAACCTCAAGGGAATATAACATTATGGATCACTAATATCCGGATCCAGACTTAACGAGTCTCTTGATGTCAAAATGGCATATGGCTTCCATAACTTTTATAAGTACTTCTCTTACATTCATTTATTTATTTCCATAATAATGACCAAAAGGTTAATCCCATAACTTATGATGCGTTGAGTACGTTATGGACCTCTCCGTCGTGGTTTGGTTTGGTTTGGTTCTTGTGTGTTGGCTTTGTATTGTGTATTGTGACTTGGTATAGGTGTTCGCTCGATATGAAGAGTGGCTAATGGATCGATAGTTTATAGATATTTGGTAATATAGAAAAATTCACTAATGTACACACCTCCTTTTTTCTTAACAAGACTTTTCCTTTTTTAAATAAAAGAATATTTAATAACAAAAAAATAAAATTAATTTTTTTCTTTCTATTCATAACACTAGATCAAACAAAAAAAATATACTATAAATATGTATAATTTATATAATATTTAAAATAAATTTAAATATATTTATCATAAAAAGCTTATGTATAAGTTAATACTTTAATGTTTTAATAATATTTTATATTTTTAAGACGGCCGCTTTGGTAGATTAGGGTCTCAGATTTCAGGAGGGCAAGCGTTCGAATCAGAGGGAAGGCAGAATGATCTCTCTGCAGAGCAATAAGTGGCTATCGTACTTCGACAAGCCATTGGTGGATGCGGTGGGCCTGTGCAGTCGGTCAATTCATTCCTCTGGTGCACTCAGGGCATCTATGAGAATTTTTATTTACTTGATTGATTTTTCTTTAGCTTTTTCTTTACTTTATTTACTTGATTGATTTGCCATTCGCCTTTTTTTTTTTT
>ML779638.1:336023-349028 GCA_009831015.1 Picea engelmannii | reverse complement strand
TTCAATATGTTACTTGCAGGAATTGAATCCTAATTGGGAGGATAACAATCATCACTTAATTCAGTCATTAATGCAATTGAGAGTTAATCAGAAAAAATCTTAAAAAGATCTAAGTTATGTACTAATTCAGATTGTTTTGATAGTTTTATATCTGACCTTTAACCAAAAGAAGAATTACTACTGCAGAGAAAATATCTTAGGAATCTTTTTGCTTGTGAAGATAGTTTGTATTGAATGATCGTGAATGGAAGCAAAATAAGATGGGTTGTGCACACATATTTTGGATCTGGTAAGTACTAACAAATTTTAGCGAAGTATATTGATGATTTTTGGTAAAAAATTGAAATCGAAAAATTTCAAACACAATAAAATTATATATAAATAAGTTAATTTTATATTTTATTAACCTATTATTTTTTGTAATTTTATAAAGTTTACGAAGGTATACAATACCCTACATTTGACCCTATGACCTCTTAAGAAGAAACACATGTTCTTAACCATTAAGCCCACTGGTGTATCCACTCATAACTTCCTACTTATAATATAATTTATCCCTCTAAAATTATAACTCTCCACAAAAATTTTAAAAAATATATCCACTCATAACTTCCTACTTATAATATTTATCACTCTAACATCATATATATATATATATATATATATATATATATATATATATATATATATAATAATAATTGAGTATACTTTATACCTTAACATCATATATAAATTAAATTAAATAGTTAACCTTAACATCATATATAAATGAAATTAAATAGTTAACCTTAACCTCATATATAAATTAAGATAATTAATTAATTTAAATAATTAATTTAATTATAATAGTTAAATAATAATAGTTATACTAATATTCTTACATATTTTTTTATATGTAAGAATAATAATATTTATTAAATATTATTATTAAATTAAAAGAATATTAGTATAATTAGTATAATAATAAGTAAATATAATTAATATATTTAATTAATTATACAAATGTATAATTAATAATTAATATATTTATTACATTTGTTTTTTACTTTTAATAATAAACTATGTATAATTATTAATATATTAAATTAATAATAATATTAATTTAAAATATTTAATAAATTAAATTAATTAAAATATAATTAATTTAATTTATTAAATTAATTATATTTATTAAAGACAATAATAATAATAGTTACCGGTTATTAAATATAATAATAATAGTTACAGATTATTATAATAGTTAAATAATAATAGTTATCGGTTATTTACCTAGAATCAATAACCTGTATAATACTAATTATTATACCAAATTAACAATTAGTATTATATGCATAATTAATAATTAATTAAAAATAATTTATTATTTTTAATTTATATGATAAACAATTTATTAATTATTAATTAATTATTTAATAGTTATTCAAAATTAATTTAACTTTTTAATTATCATAAAGTTATTATTTGATAAATTAATTATTAATTATTTATTTTTAATTAATTATGTTGATTTAGGCTTAATTTATTATTGCATATATATGTAAATAATAAATTATTATAATTTATTAATAATTATTTTAATTTAATAGCTTTTAATAGTTTTTATTAATTATATTTTAATTTAAATAGTCTTTAAATATAATTATAAAAATTTATTTATAATAAATTTATAAAAATTTATTATAAACTAATTTTATTTTTTCACTTTTATATGATTTGGGTGACAAATGGAAGAGAGACTAGAACTCTCGGGTCCATGGGTTTCACGGGGAGACCAGACGCAAATCCCTATCGCATGTTCAAGACCTGCATAGGCCAATATATTTATGTTCCAAATTTAAATGATAATTCAACTGGGCTATTAACTCAGTTGGTTACATCGTAATGCAAATAACGCGCATGTTCAAGACTTGCCTAGGCCAATATATTTATGTTCGAAATTTATTATATAGGGTCAAATTCTCATTATTTATGTTCTAATTATATTACACTAGCATACCTTACCCATGAGAAAGGAAATACCAAAGTGAATTGGTGTGGTTACTTTCCTTAAAGACTATGANCTGGGGGGAATCCGCAACTAGCGGTTCTCGTACTCGCTTGACACGGGGTCGATTCCCGTTGGCTACCACTATAACCCCAGGTGTAACCACCCAGCCCGCAAGAATGGCGCACTAGTAAATCCGGGTGAGAATCGAACATGAGACTTCATTTTACAAATTTCCTTCCATTTACATGGCACTTGAGAAATATATTATATAGGGTTAAATTGTTTTTATTTATGTTCGAATTATATTACACTAGCATACCTTACCCATGAGAAAAGAAATACCAAAGTGAATTGGTGTGGTTACTTTCCTTAAAGATTATGAGAACCCAGGAGAAAGGAAATACCAAAGTGAATTGGTGTGGTTACTTTTGAGAGGACTTAAAGCGATTTAGCCACGAGTAATTAATTTAAAAATTTAAAAGTATTCACAGTAAAATAAATAATTAAATGAAAATTTAACCAAAATATGAAATATTTTAATCATAATAAGTATATTAAGTTATCTTTATATTTAATAATGATATATATAATCATTATTAAATATATTTTGTTTATATATTTTTTTTTAATTATATTTCCCAATAAAATGATCACTAATATTTCTTTAGTAGTTAATTGGTCCAAAAAATTGACCATTAACTACTCGTGGTTAAATAGCTTTAAGTCCTCTCAAAAGTAACCACACCAATTCACTTCGGTATTTCCTTTCTCCTTGGTTCTCATAGTCTTTAAGGAAAGTAACCACACCAATTCACTTTGGTATTTCCTTTCTCATGGGTAAGGTATGCTAGTGTAATATAATTCGAACATAAATAAAGACAATTTAACCCTATATAATATATTTCTCATAGTCTTTAAGGAAAATAACCACACCAATTCATTTAGGTATTTCCTTTCTCATGAGTAAGGTATGCTAGTGTAATATAATTCATATAGAATAATTAATTAATATTTACATTAATTAATTATCATTATATAATAATTTATGTATAATAATTTTTAATATATATTAATTAAAAATTAATATATGATAATTAATAATTAAAATAATTAATTCTCATATAAACATAAAATTATTATATACATAATAATTTCAGATCTATATTTATTTTAATAAAGTTAGATATATTAAAATATTTTATTTTAAGCTTTTAATTTAATTAATTAATTATACATATAATATTATTTGTGAATTATTAATATTAATATTTTTAAGTTATTAAATTTATAATGATATATAGAATTCCTTGTTTATGGTAGTGCACTTGTTCTTGTTGCATGTGTTGCTGAAACATGGAACCCGATTTAAAATTTTACCCTATAGATCTGGGTACTATCATTGGCTCCTCCTGGAAATATTAAGCCAAAAAGGAATATTAATAATAAGACAAATGTATGAAAAACAAAAACAAAGAAATAAATAGGAGAGAGAGAACATTATTAATGCTTCATAAAATTTCTACAACTAAAGATTTTGGTTTTATTAAGATTTTGGTTTTATTAAGTTGATTAAAGATTTTGACTTTATTAAGTTGATTTTGACTTTTATAAAGATTTTGGTTATATTAAGTTGATTAAAGATTTTGACTTTATTAAGTTGATTTTGACTTTTATAAAGATTTTGGTTTTATTAAGTTGATTTTGACTCTTTGAGGCATCAAGATCCTAGGCTAAAATTTCTACAACTAAATTATATTTGGGCGAAAATTTCTCCATTATTGGAAAAATAAAGATTTTGACTCTTATAAAGATTTTGGTTTTATTAAGTTGATTAAAGATTTTGACTTTATTAAGTTGATTTTGACTCTTATAAAGATTTTGGTTTTATTAAGTTGATTGGGCGAAAATTTCTCCATTATTGGAAAAATAAAGATTTTGACTCTTATAAAGATTTTGGTTTTATTAAGTTGATTAAAGATTTTGACTTTATTAAGTTGATTTTGACTCTTATAAAGATTTTGGTTTTATTAAGTTGATTTTGACTCTTTGAGACATCAAGATCCTGGGCGAAAATTTCTACAACTAAATTAGATTTGGGCGAAAATTTCTCCATTATTGGAAATTTTTTTATGTTATTAATAAATCTAAAGAATAAAATTATCCTTGACATTATATATGAATTAAATATGGGTAGTTATAATGGTGGGGGAGGTCCGAGTTTCAAACCCCACGAACCCCATAAACTTTTGAATCAACATACAAACCAAAAATGGGGTGCCACGTGGCAGCCCATGACTGGGCCACGTGGCACCATGCCATTTGCCCAATAATTGCCACGTGTCAAAACTTGATTCGCCCAACTGTCAACCAACCAAAAACTACCATGTCAGCAGGTACGGCCAAGCCACATCAGCGTACGGTGTCTGCCACGTCAGCATTCGTACGGACTGTATGGACTGGTACAGTGAGCATCATTTTTTTTACCTGTTTGACTTGACGAACAGATCGCCATATCTCTAAAATATTCTTATAATTAATTCAGACCATTTCAAAAAACATGACTGGCGCTTGTAGCTTAGTGGATAGAGCGTCTGTTTCCTAAGCAGAAAGTCGTAGGTTCGACCCCTACCTGGCGCGGGCTTGTTCAAAATCTCTTGGTTTTGTATATTGAAAATAGATTTGTTGTTAATTGACCTAATGCAATCTTCTTATATGACACCAAAATTTTCATCTTATATGATTGAAGTCGATATATCAATATGTACCCAACCGTTTTTGAAAAATAGGTTTGTTGCTACTTGATTTAAAATAATCTTCTTACATGGCACCAAAATTTTCATCTTTACCCAAAAGGTAGTGTCTCCAACAATGCTTCACTACATGATGCAAAGTGTACAACTCATTATCCAAAGTCAAATAGTTCAAGTTTGTTCCATAGAATGTTGTAGAAAATTTTGAAACGGATTTTCCATTTTTCGTCAAAATTGTAATCAAAATTCCTACAAGTGCACGTCTTATAATTATTAATAACTCTTTAGGCAACTCCACTTGGTATCGATTATCACTAGACTTCATCTTTATCCAATGCGCACCTATCTTCAATATTATGATAGATTAACTCATAAATTAATTCTTATTATAATTATAAATATTAGTGGGTATACTAATTTTAATTATCATTTAAATTAAAAGTTCCATGATGAAATATTAGACTTTGATATTTTAATTTGTTTAATATATGTATGTATTAATGATTTACCAAAAGACTTGATTCTTAATATATTTGTGGATTGTTTATAATCAAATTTGAACATCTTTTTTTCCATACAAACATCATATTAGATATGAAACTTGAAATAGTATAAGAAATCACAAAGAGATCTATGATTTATTTAAAATTCTATCAATTGGAAACACAAAAAAAATTGGAATTGTCATACGAAAATTTTATAATGATAAAGATGAAATAATTCGATAGAAAAAGTCTTTTGCTTTGAAACCAAGATTCCAAAATTTTGATTTTAAAATTATCATATTGACATTGATTACTATCATCCAAAGTTAGGGTGGTTTTTTAAAGGTGTTTTTCCATCCTTGTTCCATTTTGAAAAACAACATTCTTCACTCTTACACGAGATATTTGCTTTGTAGTCCAATATTAAAATAATTGTAAAGGACTTTGTACAAATTGGAGTATCATCCCCATGCATCCTCCACCAACCAATCAAGTCATCTTGGCCTAAATCTCCATCAACTTCCATTGCATTGCGCTCATTGAAGGGGCCCATGAGACTGGCAACTCTCTATAATCTTCTGAAGTACTTTCCCTCCTCTGCATTGTACATATTTTAGTGGCAACTCAAAATCCACTCTTTACCTCTCAATCATCAATAGGAGGAACCCTACCAAGTCTTTCCACACACTATTTTGGATTATGCTCATACACTACAATGTGAAAAGGTGTTTTCATGTGATCCCACCTACATTGTGTTGAGTTTTACTCCATGTAACACCCTGTTTCCCCCAGTCTGTAAAAATAACTACACTGGCCAAGAACTATGGCAAACCCAAAGATGTAAATAATGTTATGACTATATGTTGCAGGACTGCTGGGAGGGGAATGTGCTGAAAAGAGACCACGATGGCTGATGAAAGGTGGTGGAGGGCACCTGGAATGGTGGCGTTAACTTCCACCGAAACCAATACCGTATTTGGTCTTCACTGGCCCGAAGATCAAGAGCGGCTCGCTGGCCCCGAAATGAATTACTCGCCAGGTTGGTAGGTGAAGAGGCTCCTCATGAGTTGATGAGGGATGGGGGGTGAACCGCCCATCCGTGGAAGCCTCAGACCTGACCACCGCGGGGAAGTTCATGCCACACGCAACCTCGCCGAAAAAGAAAAGGCAGGAAAGAGGTGTGGAGGAGGGGGCAGACGCGACAAAGATCGCAAGAGGGGGAGAAATCGGAAGGAGTCTATAAAAATATACAAAGTGAATGATGAGCAGAGAAGAAGGAGAGTAACCTTCGTTCTCGACTTCTGACGAACAGAGACTGAGTCTCACAACATCGTGGTATAGCTCGGGGGTGGCTAGTGGTAAATCCATTTGGAGTCGCTGAGCCTACGGTTGGGTGGAAATGAGCACCCTCCCAACAGTTGCATCACACCTAGTGTTTTTCTGATAAGTGTTTTATATCTTATATCTTGAATTGAATACCCTAAAATGTATGCTCATGGTTTGTAATATTATAGATGATTTCTGTGTAGAAATGTATGTATGGTGTTTTGACCGGGAATGGTGGTGGCATGCTTATATTGGAATGACCACATGCGGATTATATTAATACTTGTGAATATTATTAATAATTTAAAATATTATTAATATTTTGATCACAAGGGAACTAGAAGGTTATCAGTTTTCAAGCGGAGATACATTCATATATGAGACATTCATGGATCTGAATGCTTCTAATTTTGGTTTCAAAGATCCATTTGCATCCTTGTTGGAGTCATATGTTTCAGATCTCTTGAAAATTTCAGATTACATTAATTCACCAGCACTTCCAAGTGAGTTTTGTTTCCTGAAGGAATTTGTATTACTGTTGTTATATTTCAGACACTATATTTCGATTAGTGATATGTACAAGATCATTTTAGTTTTGAAAATACTTGAATGGATGTTATGGAAGTCTGACTTTACTTGACCAAGTTTTATAACTAGTTAGAAGTAGGGTAGCATAGGAAATAAAACTTGCATCCCGAGCATTCATTTTCCTTCAAGTTGTTTGGCAGGTTATCAGTTAATTGCTTGAATAAATAGCAAGTTTTGAAAGTTTGCAGATTTGACTCCATAGCCCAATGGAAAAGACCACTGGAACTGCTAGGTTCTTGGAGCCTCGCATGGAGGTCTCCATCCCAGTTGGATCCATATGTTAGTGCTCAAAATGTCCCCTTAAAATTTTCAACGCCTTTAACAAATTTGTGCTAAAATTGTCAAACCTCTTTTCTCATTTGCCTTATGTCATAGGATTTTTATCCTTCATCAAGTCTCATGAGCGCTTAACATCAATTTTGACTAGACACCTCGTGATCCTCACCTTTTACCCTGCATAACCAAAAAATAAGATTTTCATTCAAAATAAAAAAAATCAACAGTCCTCCCATGGAATCCCCAAATCTTACTAAAACAGATGTGGGATGTTATGTAGGATGAACTTTTAAGATTACACACAACTTGTTCAACAATTCGAAGAAAACCATTAACAAACCTTGCATGGATCCATAAGTTCAAAATAAGCATCACTCTAACTCTCACTGAAATAAGCAATTCAACCTCCGACTATTCTTCATCTTCTTTAATAGAAAAGTTTATTCTCACTCCCGCAACAACACTATTTACATAAACAAGCATCCTCTAACAACCATTGTATTTAACATATATGAATGGCATGATAGAGGATTCACCCATATTTATCTAATAGATGAGCACACTTAATTGGGAGAATGCAAATGAACTAAATGTTTCAAAGGGTTACTTTGGTAAATATATTATAACTTGGTTCACCTTTCCATTCTTTATGATCCACTTCAGGACTATATGAAATTAGTTAACTAAATTCAACAACACAAAAAATGCTAGAATCTTTGGGCATGAAATAATAAATAGTCTATCATTGAATGTTGTTATAAAGCACCATGGGACTTACGACGTGTATTTTTCGTTTTTGTTGACAAGCATGGACATAAGAGTTGAGAAAATATTGTGGATCCAACCTCCAATGTGAGCTCCTTGACATTATTCCTTAGTGTTCCTACTTGTTTGTGAAAGATGTATTCCTATCTCTATATCTGAATAAGCTCCTTGGATTTAGTCTCCACATCTCTTCTTCAATCCTTGCTACCTTTTGAATTTCACATTTCCTCTTCAATCCTTGCTATCTTTGAATTTCACATATCCGCTTTAATCCTTGCTACCTTTTGAATTTTCTACTAAACCTGATTGTCTTGGCTTGCAAGTCAAATGTTAATTCTTATTTTTCCAATTTTGAATGTATTTCTTCTAGTTGAACTTAAAACACATATTTTTCTCTTGCCTTTACTCTTGAAGCTTCAGGGCCGACTTGATTGATTTTATTTTATGTTTCCGAATGTATGCAGGGAAGCGAATGTATGAAGGTAATTGTTCATAATATACTCATGGACAGATTTACACTTGAAAGGTAGTTGTAGTTGTTTGTAATCTAGAAGTTGTTTGTGCTGCCATTTGTCTAGGGTTAGTGTTTGTGCTGCCATTTTTCTAGGGTTAATAAGATGGCTCCAAAAATTCCCTTCTCTAGGTCTACTTATGACTAGTCCAAGAAACACTAATAAGGGATGACTTTGTGCAATCTTTGCCATCAGAATTTTATTATAGTTTATTCACCCATATTTGAATTATTTGGGAAAAGGGGTTACATGAGCTTCTTGGGGAAGCCACGTGGTGCATTATTGCATGTAAATATATAAACCATGATTTTGGTTGTTGTGGTGTTTTTCACTCATTATCCATTCATTTCTCATTCATTCTTGTTTATTCTAATTCTTGGATTTTTTGGGGAATGCAGATGGATTGTTGGAGCTTTGTTAATTAGTTGTAGGTATCTACTGGCTATTCTAGCAATAAATTAATGCATGTGTGCATGAAAATGATGACAATTGGGTAAAATTGTTCACATCTGAGATTCCTTAGAGTTTCCAGCATTGATATTTCTTGGCCAGTAGCGTGAAGTGTGATGAAACAAAACTCTGAAGATGATAAGAATGACGAGTTACATAATAACACCTTATACACAAGGAAAGAACTCCCAAATAACCTAAGGATATGCATATATCCAAATCGTAAGTCCATGTAAATGGCAATGACTCTATAATCCTTATATGCCCCCATTAGGTTCATAATAATAGAGTTTTATGTCATTTGATCTATAATGTCACGATAAAATTGGAGAGATTTAAGTAGGAACATCATATACACCCACAATGGAGAGAAAATATAGTTAGCTCAAAATGCAATATCCATTTCCATTACAAAAAGTAGAAACTGCTCCATGTGCTAAAGCTTTGAAAAACGTTGTCAGGTGAGTTGTGTTGTAATTGTACAATATAACAATGTGGCTAACCAATCATTTACAATAGAGTGTGACTACATATTTTTACACATGGATGGATAATATCTAATGTCCTCTGTTACAACCACCATGTCGAGTCCTCATGTTCAACATTGGGTGCTTTGCTTAAGGTTGATCATCTCCTTGTTCCTTGAATTCAGGTCAACACATGTGGCTTATGTGATGTTGACCTAGTCAAACTTGATCACTTTACCTGTCATTTGCATTGGACCCCTTTGCTTGTCATTGGTGCCAATGGACTTTGATCACCGACAAAGAAAGCTATCGTCGTGGTTTCACATGAAGTGTATTGCCAACACCGATGTAGAAATTGCACAAGATCATGCTTAGTGTTAACTATGCATGGATCACTAATTGCATCACAACATTGCACTGGAATATAATTTGCTTGAACCACAACCTCATATAGAGATATTCACATTAAATAATAAAATTTATTTATTATTTAGAGATATAGAGATAGGAATAACCATTATAACCATTAGCATAGAATGATAGACCATTAGCTTCATCGCCATTCCAGTATAACCAAGCAAGGTGAATTAGTGAGGTAACCGATTGGATCAACTCAAATATATTATTATATACGATATAAAGTAAATTTTAATATTTTTTTATATATATTTTAAATATATATAAAATATTTGTTATTAATATTTGTTAAATATGTATTAATATTTAAAAATAATTTTCTAAAGGATAAATTAAATTTCATGTTTTGGATATTGGATATGTGGAACCTCGTGAAACATATTTAAAAGTGAGGACTGTTCACAATGTACAACAAGCTGAAACAGTGGAAGACATGGGAAGAAATGTACCACGGATCTATGTAGCCCTGGAAAACATGAAAGCAGAGTATCAATCACATATGATTGAAGTAGAACGTATGATCAACAACCAAGCCATTACTATTTTAATTTATTTAGGAGCTAGTTATAGTTATATAGATCATAAGATGGTGGAAAGTTTGCATTTTCCAAGAAGCAAACATGGAAAATATTGGTTGGTGTAGCTGGCTACCAGAGCCAAAAGAAAATTTAATGAGATGGTTAAGTCATGTCCTATGGACATGAATGGACTCAACACTAGGGCATATTTGAACATCTTTCCTTTAGGTTCCTATGAATGTCTAATTGGGATGGATTGGTTGGAGCAACATCATTCTATCCTAGACTGTCATAGCAAGGAATTTACTTGCTTGGATGAGGGAGGGAACCTAAGGACAGTGTAGGAAATTCCCAGGGAAGTAACCATTAGAGAAACTTAGGCATTGCAGATGAAAAAATGTTATAGAAAAGGGTGTCAATTATTTTAATCACATATGGAAGAAACACATAAAGATAATGTGTCAAATATTGAAGATTATGCAGTCCTAAAAGAGATTGAAGATGTGTTTAAGGAAATACCGAAATTACCCCCTAAAAGAGACATTGATTTCTCCATAAATATGATGTGTGGACATTGATTCTTAAAGATTGCACACCCAATCACTTCCTTGCAAAAGAAGGGTGTGAATTTTTAGTGGACATTGAATTGTGAAAAGAGTTTACAACACTTGAAGCAATTATTAACAAGTGCTCCAATACTAAGGATTTAAGATCGAACTGAAGACTTCATTGTATGCACCGATGTATGTAAAGAAGGACTTGGTGGAGTTCTTAGTTAGAATGGGTTCGTTGTAGGTTATGAAACAAGGAATTTGAAGGAGAATGAAAGGCACTATGCCACTCATGATTTGGAGTTGGAAGCCATAGTGCATGCCTTAAGGAAGTGAAGTCGCTACCTCATGGGGAAAAGGTTCGAGCTAAGGATAGACCATCATGGTCTGAAATATTTATTTGATCATCCAACTCTAAATGCTTGGCAAAGAAGATGGATTAAATTTCTCAGTGAATATGAATTTGATATAAAGCATATCAAGGAGAAAGGAAGCAAAGTGGCTGATGCACTCAACAGAAGAGTGCATGAGTTGTATGCTACAACCATTAGCATGTACCAAAAATATTTGAAAGACATAATTTTGGAGGCTGCAAAATCAGATTTGCAATACAATGAGTTAGTGGAAAAATTACAACAATGTATTTTCTAGTAGAAAATTGAAGACTATAATCTAGAAAATGATGAAATTCTCATATACAAGGGAATAATTTATGTAACAAATTCTGAGGAATTTAAAAATATTATATTGAGAAAAATGCATAATGTACCTTATGCTAGGCACCCAGGTTACCATAAAACTATTGTAGTTGTCAAGAGCCAATATTATTGGCCAGGCATGAAGAAATAAGTTGTTGATTTTATTGCCAAATTTTTGGAATGTCAAAAGGTAAAGGTTGAGCATAGAAACCCAGATGGTTGTCTACATCCATTACCCATTCCTGAGTGGAAATGGGAAATTGTAACAATGGATTTCATCACCAAACTGCCTAGAACAAACAAACAACATGATTCTATCATGGTAGTGGTCAATAAGCTTACTAAAGCTGCCCATTTTATTCCAGTAAAGCTCACTCAAAAGGAAGCCAACATTGTTGATGTTTACATGAGATAAATTGCTTGATTACATTGTATACCCAAGACAATTATGTATGACATAGATCCAAAATTTACCTCAAATTTTTGGAAGGGGTTATTTAATGGATTTGGAACAAATTTGAATTTTAGTACAACTTATCATTCAGAATCAGATGGACAAATAGAGAGGGTGAATCAAGTGATTGAGGATATGTTTAGGATGTATGTGATGGATAAACCATCAAAATGGGAAGACTACCTACACATAGTAGAGATTACTTATAAAAATGGGTACCAAACATCTCTAAAGATGAGCCCATTTCAAGCACTTTATGGAAGAAGGTGCAACAAACCAGTATGTTGGGATAACCCAGTAAATAGAGTAGTGGTTGAGACATATTTACTCAAAGAAATGGAGGAGAAAATGTTGAAAATAAAACAAAATTTAAAGGATTCCCAAGACAAGAATACAATCTATGTTTATAGGGGTAGAACACACATGGAATTTAAAGTGGAGGACCACGTATTCTTGAAATTGAAGGCCGACAAAAGTTCCCTGATGTTGGGAAATTATTCAAAGTTGGCAATATGTTATTGTGGGTTGTTTGAAATCCTAGAGGGGATTGGGCATGTAGCATGCATGATTGTCTTTCTGTTATCCACATTTTTGGTTATCAAGAGGATGACATGATAATGACATGGTGATGGAAGATCTAACTCTTCTTTAAGATCATTTTCATGAAGAAAGTTACACTTATCAGCTTCTCTAAATCACACTTTTGAAGATAGTACGCAGGCTGCATATATATTGTCTTGCGGAAATACTTGATTTCCGCA
>ML779638.1:304060-319674 GCA_009831015.1 Picea engelmannii | reverse complement strand
ACTAGGGAAAGAGTAGTATTCTGTCACAGTTTGTTCCAGATCCAGGTGGATCTGGGGAGATTGGTCTGTGTCCGCACTCACGAATTTATCCTTGAACACTTTCCTACATCAATTACCATTCATAATGTATTTCATGTATCATTACTTAAGAAATATATACCTCATGCTAATCATGTTATTTGTTGGAATGTGATTTGGGTGGAGCAAGAAGACACTTTCCAATTACATCCAGTACACATGCTGGACTGAAAAATCAAACAAATATGAAATCGATCCATAGGGCTTGTAAAGGTCAAAAGGACCTGTTACGGTCCTGAGGACGCTACTTGGGAGCACGAGGATGTAATGTGGGTAGAATACCTACATAGTTTTTAATATTTTGGAAATCTTGTTGATATGTGTACATAATGGAATGAGGATAATGCATAAATAAGGGGAAGGAATTATAATACCCCTAGGCCAAACCCAATTGTAAATGTAAATGAAAATGTACTTAAGTTGGTGAGTTGTTTGATATCATTTTTGTATGCACCTTCCATGGTATAGTGCGCACATGTACTGAGCACTAAAATGATGAAGTGTGCACTTTCGACGATATCGTGTGCAACAAACTTAAGTGCGTTTGATTTTGAGGCGAGGGAGCCTTTGTGTATATTTTGTGTTTTATAGGTTGGTGAGCCAGTTATTTTAAACTAGGAGGCTTATGTGTGGAATTAGGCCAGAGAGCCTAGATTCTAAAGGCCTGTGAGTCTATTTTTGTATATGTCTCGTGATTAATATAATACATCGCTTCATGTAGACCGACCATGAAAAAAGAGTATGGGGAACTAAACTCCACTAGTTAGGGAAAGGGGGTGGGGGGGATTTAAGGAAAATGGATAATATAGGGAGATTAAGCCAAAAAGGAATATTATATTAATATTCCTTAAAGTATAAAGTATGGAAAATTATTTTATCTTAAGTTTTGAGGATGGGGACAAGTAGGCCAAAGTAGCTCCCAACATGAAAAGTGTCAATTTGGGAACATGGATACATATAGTTTGGGCTTAATTCATTTTTCCATTCATTCATTCATTCCATGATCATTCAATCACTCATTCAGTTGTCCTACATACCTTCATGTACCTGTATCCATACCCATACCTATATGTGTACCTAGTTATCTTGGGAGCTGGACTGAAGAAGCGGGTTGTCAAGCCCATGGGATACCAAAGAGGTGAGTTGTTAGGCCCATGAGAAATTCTCTCTAGGTGAGAGAATTGTTGGGAATTGATTTCCCGAAAGTTCTAAAATACAACTACAGGGATTTGAGACTTCCTGTCTGGCCCATTGCTGAAGCCTTGGAAGGGAAGTGGGGTAGCCGTGGGATTATTGAGAAAAGAAGGGGCACACTTCCTGGGGTAGGACATGTGTCTGGGGAATGAGAGACTGTAGTTTGTTAGTTTGAGTTGGCACCTATGATGAAGTATTTCATGTTGTCTGACATACATCAACCTGGTTAGGAATCCCTTTACCAAGGTGGAGTTTAGTCCCATCTCGGGGGTGACCCACTCTTGAGAGTGATGAACATCGTGGTATAAGGATGGGAGGGTCGTGGAATGTCTAGACATAGTTGGTGATATGTTTACCAAGATAAGTGTCAAGTGTGTGTTAAATTACATGTTGCATTGTTATTTATGTGTTTATTTGTATGGGTTTTTCATGTGTGTGGTTTATACCTCTCTTTATATCTATGGGCATTTCCTGTCTATGTTGCATGTATATGTTTACTATTATTTTTGCATGAAGTTGTGCATTTACATAATGTAGAAACAACTCTCAGAGATGAGGGTTGAGGACTAGAGGGTTTCTCAAGTTAGGTTTCAAACTTCTTAGTTTCCTCCTATTAATCATATTAGAATGGAAAAAACAACAAACAATATTGTATATTAAAAATATATGTGAGCTTCTTATGAGAGAGTGAAAACATAAAAATAAAGTCTAAGTCCATGGTGATAAAAAATTAGTATTAGACTACGGAGGTAAAATAGAATTTTCATTGGGTGATATGGGTTTTATTCTATTCCATTCAAGTGATAATCAATTGAATTTAACAATGAAAATTGTAAATTTAATCATATTGATCATTGCATCAATCTAGGCCCTTCCTTTATTTTGATAGGGCGTAGACTCCTATCAATCCAAAATTTAGTAAAAACTATGAACTCAAAATTGAAAATTCACAATGAAATGATAATACAAAACTAAACTGATTATGTTCATACTTGGTTTCTTTATTGAAAATTGATAATGAAATGACAATCCAACACTAAACTGGTTATGCTAGTATTTAGTTTCTTTTCGAGCTTTTAATATATTTATTCAAGAAAATGTGAAATAAAAATATGTACTTTGAAATAAAAATTGAAATAAAAACATCATTTAGAACCTATTTTAATATGTAAAATTAAAATATACTTTTTTTTTTTGTTTGTTAATTTGTGCAGGACCTGCGATTAACCTGTGGCTTGAGAAACCGCAACTCAGGGACATCTAAGCCGTCAAAATCACCCGGGGATCGCACCCGGCCTGAGCCACACCAACCCTTAACATGGTTGGATTTTTTGTCCCCGTAGGTTTCGAACCGGTGACTTTAACATCACGGAGTGGCTTAACAACACACTCCGTCACCGACTGTCCTATACCTCGGGGACAAATTAAAATATACTTTAATATAAGTAGACGATTTTCATTAAAATTTATATTCATATAAATTGTTTATGTATCGAAAAGGGTAGAAAATAGTTGATGGAAATTATCAATCCTCTGCACATTGGAAGTATTCACTAATGCCATTAATATGACACCTACCATTAATGGAAGTATTCACTATAACAATCCAACACTAAACTGGTTATGTTAGTCTTTGGTTTCTTTTCGAGCTTTCAATATATTTATTCAAGAAAATGTGAAATAAAAATATGTTCTTTGAAATAAAAACATGATTCAAAACCTATTTTAATATGTAAAATTAAAATATGTTTTAATATAAGTAAGTGATTTTCATTAAAATTTATATTGATATAAATTGTTTATGTATCGAAAAGGGTAGAAAATGGTTGATGGAAATTATCAGTCCTCTGCACATTGGAAGTATTCACTAGTGCCATTAATATGACACCTACCATTAATGGAAGTATTCACTAGTGCTATTAATTTTTAATTAATATGTTAATCATACACTACCTTGATTTATGAATATACTCCAAATTCAATTAAAAAAATAACAATCTAAATGCAACAAACCAAACCTTAGTAGATGACCTATTATTTTTTATTTTTTGTTATCACGTCACAAAATGAAATTCGTTTTCAACTTAAGTTTTTTTCAATCAAAATTAATGAAAACTATGTTTAATGTGTAGAATATAAGTATTGTTAGGTTCATCATACACATTTTTCAAGTAGCTCATAATTTCAATTTTGTTTTCAATTTGCTTCAAGATATTGAAATCCAAATGTAAAAAATTAACAATTTAATATAATATCAACACTTTTGGAATCAAAATTCACAATTTCATAATTAAAATTGATGGTTTTTAAGATGTCTTTAAAATTTTTAATTAGGATATTAATCATATGTATTACCTTGAATTCTTTAATTAAGATCTTAATCATACTTGTTAAGATGTTTTTAAAGTTTTTCTATGCCATCAATAGTCCCTTATAATGACATGGAAATGGGTCCTAGTTTTTGTATGAAGTTATCCCCTTCATATGAAAATGCATTGAACAATCATTGCAAATAATGAACACAAATCCTATATGTAGTAAAATGGTTACATGAATTAAAGGATTTGTGTATACGATCTGGATAATTTGTAGTATTAAATTATAATCATCCAAATTATAGGTCATTTTAGGTTCACTGGATACAATCTATAGGTTCTTTCATGAAATTGTAAATAAGTATTGGTAAACATTATAATTCTTAAAAAATATAACTTTTCATAATTGAATGGACCATGAAAGTAAACTAAACTGGAAATGATTCTAGAATCCTAGAAATTCATAAATGTGTGTAATTTCAATGCAAAATATAAAATTCTCGAATGTACATGTCACTTGTTTAAATAAATCGTACTGGTATTCCATCTTCAATTATTCGTTCATGATCGGCTTTGGACATTTTCCATTTTCTAACTTTCATTGTTTTTCTTGATTGAACTTTTATTAACTTTATGCGTGTTGCACATACCAAATGACTATATTGACAACTTATGACATATAACTAGTAGTATTGAAAGTGAACATGAGTATCAGTTTGATGGGTTTCTTGAAAAAATATACTTTCAATACGATGGATCCCCTTTCATATATAAAAGCGTTATCATCAAAATCTTCTAATAACCTCATATTTTGTTATGTGCATCGCATCAAATAATATTTCACATTTTCAATGTTGTCTATAGGTGCAACCACGAAAAAGACATATCCTGCAAATAATTCGATATGTTGGACAACAAGTAGTTCATGTTACATTATTACACAAGTACATCTAGAAGTTATATGAAAAAATTTAAACTGAAAAATTACCTTCTCTAACAAGATCAGAAACTCTATCACCATCAACTGACACTTTAGTTTCATTTGATTCCACCTCCTCTGAGCTTCCAAGTGGCATTTTCCCTTTTATATTAAGTTTGGTATGTCTCCAAGATTTAACATATTATTCATTTTGGTTTTCACAAATCTCTGTGTATTATGTTTCCTCTATGCAAACTGCACAAACACAAGACTCATTTCTTCTATCAAATGAAAACACATTTGTATAATGTTTTTTTTTTAACTAGATGAATTTTTCGTGTCACGTGTATTGTACCGACTTCATATGGGATTGATCTATTTACATCTTGGATTCCAACATACCAAAAATATCTGCACAAGAAAATAACTTCTTAACTTGAAATCTCTGAAGAAAATGATTGAAGATTGAACATAAATTTGAACACATGAATAAAAATATCTTGTGTACATGTGTAACATGTATATATATACACACATGTGCACATCCCTTGACGGATTATTTTCATGGATTAGCGTCATTTTTCACCATTCAACAACTTGATCAGTCGATTCAAATTGATCGGGATGAGGGTTCATATGATACTTCAAAGTGCTCATTTTACACATGCACCTGCACCATCGTGCTCTCCTTTTCCATGACCAGTCTGAAAAAAATTCCAACAATGTGTAATGTTTGATTTTTAATGAAGACGACACAACCAATAGAATGATCTTGAATATTTGAAGTGACCTTCACACCCATATGACCATATCCAATCTCAATCGAATCTAATCCCACGTTATTTCAACGAATCTTAAAATTTATCAAAACAATGTTGTACATAATGTGTGTCGTGTGCTTGATCATCACTTATATAAAAGTGATATTCTTTAATAAAATTTCGATTGTCTTTGGTGCTTTCTATGTTATCAAGACTCCATTGAGAATGTATATATAGAATGTGGACAAATATAGTGATTTTATCAGAATGATAATATTCACTCTATATTTCTTTTTGTGCAGTGAATGTGTAATTCTTTGCAAAATCAACTACAAACAAAATTGTTCCTGGTGGAAACACTTCAAAGGATTGTTTGAATTGTAGGTATTTCCATCGAGATCTATGTGAATTCTTGGTGTATTTATAAATTTCTTCCTCAAACTTCTTCAAAAAATGTATCACGCGGATTTTATCTACTTTCAAATCAATCCTTTTGGAAATGACATTTGAAGAATGTGGAGCCGTGTTTTTAATATATTCAAATCTCTTCCAATTGACTATTATATTAGAAAATGATTGATCATTAATATCAACAGGATGTACTTTGAGTGAAACAAAATTAGGTTTCCACAATGATCACATTTATTTCCACCAAGACATTTTTTTTGGTAAAATAATTCATCACCTTCTCTTTCACATAGAATGTTAGATATAAAAGAACTGAATGTTGATGGAGGAGGTGAACTTGGCCATAAGATTTTACCAAAATCAAGAAAAGTGTTGTAATATAACTCAAATTCCACATGATAACGACAACAACAAGTGTCACGAACATTGATGGGTCTAACAAAACATGATTTTTGTTGCACAAATGTATTGATGGAAATTTTAACTTTGTTCTTTTCTTTGAACTTATTGATCAATTCTATTTGTGTCATTGTCAATATATGTTTTGGATGTTCTTCATATTGTTTTTGTTCTATTCTTTGTCGCAACGAATCCCTTGTATGTGGTGGAAAATGAGATTATGTCAACCAACAATTACGGGCCAATTCTTTAACATTTTCTGCAAGTCTATCTTTGTAGGGTTGTCTAGAAATCACTGTCCAACAAGAAAGTTTATCATTTTCATCTATTTGCAATCAAAATTTTCTATGTTTGTACAATTTTTTTTCTTGACGTTCCCATCATTTTTTCCACGTGTCATGTCAAATGATATTTTATATTGCTATATGAAACAACTCATGTTTGTATTACTCTATGTGTAACACTGGCATCTTTTTTTTAAGATTTTCCAAATATTTTAATACACTAGTTATATTGTCAAAGATATTTTGTTTCACCTTTGTATGTTTTGTTGAATTTTGAATACCCAATAATGATGTATCTTATTTTAAATTTATTGAATCTATTAGATATAGTAAAAGTTGAGCTTGTATTGTTACTGATTCATGTTTAAAAAATGTATTACACATATTCTTAGTTCGACATCTTATATAATGCTTATCTTATTTCTTCCCAAATTTGTCATTATCAACATTTTCTAATATTGTATCATCAATGTTGATAGATTCTCCTGCATATTTCAACTTAAAGTTTATATTAAAAAACAAAACTTGAACATAAATTCACCAAACTATATACAAGTGTTCATCTTTTATTATCTAAAATTATGTACATACCTGTAGGTGATTCATCTTTTGCTTCAATTTATGTTTCAACGTCTTCATCAACATTATGAGAGAAATCTATTTATGTTTTCTAGAAAACATCAAATCGTAATTATAATCAATTATATTAAACAATATTTTAAAATTGAATTCTATACTTCTAATATAGACAATATGTGCATGCATACCTGGTTGGACTTCTTCTTGTTGAAAATATCTATTTACATTATCATCATTTCTTTCTTCAATATTTGCATGTTCTCGTTTATTTCTCCAATAATTCTTTTTCCTTTGATCGTTATGGTGAGTTTCATATTGAGTGCAATCAAATTTTCTCTTGCACAAACTTTTGTTTACCATGAGTATAGTTATCTATAAACGTTTTTAACAAAATCAACATTTCAGAATAGTCTCAGAAAAAATTCATTGTCACAAAAATAATTAAAAAATAATATCAATAATTTTATTTGCAGCAAAGGCTTCACCTTGAAAAATTGCTCAACATTTAGCTTTCAATATATAAAATTTTATTCCAATAAAAACTTGAACTTAATTTTATTTTATTTTATTGCATTCAGAACATCAATTACCTTGTTCAACAAAAACGAAAAAGATGATTCGAAACTTTGTTTAGTTTCTCTAGAAAACCATGAAACAAGCGAGTGAATTGTGTTAAATGCATTTGACCGAAACCATATTTATACGATTTGGCATGAAGTGAAACGATACGACGTGTCCCTTCATTCTTTTCAGCCGACGGAATTCTTTCACCCATATTTCCGTCAAAAAAAGGTTTTTTCGGCTGAAAAGCTAGGAAACCGTTTAATTTTAACATATTCCATTAGAATTACATTTTTCGGCTGAATTTTTTTTATTTTCGGTTAAAAACTAGCGAATGGGATTGTTTGTTGGAACCAGAGAATTCTCTCTAGCTTACCTGAACTTTGGAGGTTGCAGACTCCTGCAAATACTCAGAATTTAGTTTCGAAAATGATACGAGCATTTGTAAAATTGAATATACTTTCAATGGATATAATTGTTTTCATTTTCATTATTTTTATCTAATTTTATTTATTTAAAAACAAATAATTGCATAATATTTTCATTTGACATTATGATTCAGTAAAATGAAATATCTATATCTCTAAAGATACATAGTGAAAAATTTAGAAAAAATTATATTCATAATCCTTAAACTGTTATTTTCAAAAGAGTATTTTTAGATTTTACTTGTAAATAAAAATTAAGATATATACAAGGTGGGGGAAAGCATGTGTTTAAAATCTGTAACGTTTTCAACTTGGTAAACTTACAGAAATTCTAGAAATTATAATATTCATCCGTTAGATTCAAAATTATAGTCATAATAAAATAGAGTCTCTGTAGATTGTTGCGGTATATTTCATTTGTTAAAAACAAAATTTTCATAAGAGATACATTGTTGGTGGAGAAAATAACTCATTATCATTCCTTTCATGTTTAAGGAACATATTGTTAAACAATTGTCAACTTGACATATCAAATCTCAATAAAAAAATTAAAAAATAGTCAGTGGAAAGCTAACAAAATTCTTCAATAGTTTTGTTTTTACTGTAAAGTGAAATTATAAATAAATAAATAAAAAAAAAATATACTCGAAGTTGAATAATTTTTGAAAATATAGTTTTTTTTCTCATAAAACAAGCAAAATAGACATCCATCTTCATGATTTCACCCATCTTCATGAAGTAAGTAAGAAGAATAAAAATTAAATTTGTAAATTAAATAATGAGGGGATGAAGTAAATCAATTTAAGAAACCAAGGAAAATAAAATAAATCTAAAGATTGATTAATACATATATGTGCAAGTAATTACCAAATTGGAATTTAAGGTAAGAATGGAATAAAGATAAAGGAATGGGTACACATAGAAAGGAATCTAGAGTCTAGTTAACACTAGTCTAACTAGGAGAAGATTCCTATTTTTACTCAACTTAGATTTAGTAAGGCATCAATCATTAATTAGAAATAAGGGGAATAAAGAGACAACTAGGATTGATTTAAGGAGCACTTTTAGGAAGGGTGAGGGAAATTGAATTTTATTCAAATAAAATGTGGATTTAATTGTGCAAATTGAGGAAAGGGTGAAAAGTGTAAGGGAGAGATAATTGTAAATTATTTTAATTAAAAAGTGAATTAATTGTGCAAGTGGGGATGCGTTATGAGAAAATTCTCCAAAACAAATAGTTGAAATGGGAAATTGATCACAATAGTTATGGGTAAAGTTATGCTACATAAATTTTGACTGGTTTTACTTGTGAGAGTTGGGATACCCATATTGAGAGAGAGTAGTGACTCTAACTTGCAAGGAAAGCTTGGCTCTAGAGTCTTCTAGTTTTATGTGTGGCCCCTTTGCAGCTCGGGGGGATAAGGGGGGAGAATAGTACCCCTAGCGTTGGCTGGGAGGTACCGGTGAAGTCTTAGATATTGGAAAGTGGGAGGAAGGAAGTATCACCAGCCGCCAAGGAACATCCTCCATCAATCACCTTAATTGGTCACGATATTTTTTTGATAGTTATTGTTTTGTATTAGAATATAAATTGTAAATTTTAATGCTTGTAAAGAAGTCGATTTTGATTAAGGATATGTCTTATTTACCTGCTTATGTGGATAAATTTACCCCCTATCTAGTTGCAAAATTTTAATTAAATCCATGATTGTTTACCCTACGTGAGTAGATTTAATGTCGTTGAAAGAGGGAATGTGGATAGGATTGTTTAATCAGAATATCTCAACCTTCTCTTATCATTATAAATATTGGAAATTGCATGCATCGTCGAGATCTCAATACTAAGTTAATGGAGCCTCTAATGTCAAATTGTTATGTGACTTAATGTTTGTAAAACATTTACCTATGCATTTTGATGTGCGTTCCTCTCAAACAATCAACTAGTTAGATCTTAGTTCCCCCCTTATCAAATTCAATTTGGTGGATTCCCTTTTTACTGTAAACCATCAAATGTTGGGGTAAGAGAATTTTACTACTACTGAGTCAAATAACTAAATATCGATCTTATTCCTAGTTTAGTGACTGCCACTTTTTTTTGCAAGAAGTAAAAACCTTAGGAAGGAAACTTGGGTTGTATGGTTTCTTCAAGAGTTCATAGGTTCCATAACCGGAGATCAACCCTAGCTGCAAGGAATTTTACTATTTAAAAATATTTTTTTCCAGTTACGATTGTCTGACCCTCGAGAAAATGATTCCATATACGATGTCTCGGGTCTCAGCCGGCATAGACTTCTAGTTATTGTACATCACTAGAGCCTATACAAGAAACTCTAAAAGGAATTTTAAACCTTGACTGGGCTTCAGGATCTCCACATTCTGCTCGTTGAAGTAATGAGAGTCATAATATTCACTCAATGTTTAACCTTGACAGAACTGAGATCTCCTTTTAGATGCGCATCAGACTGAGCCTTATAAATTGATGGGCGGCTCTTCACTCACCCAACTTTCATCGACATCCCTCGAAGGGGTTTTCCACCTGGATGTGGATGATCCTTCACCCTCTGTCCCTTCCTTGGGTGGTTGATTTCTTCTTTTTTTTTCTCATTCATTTCTCCATTTTTATTGTTGGGTGACCCCTAACAAACTTCTAAATTGAGATCTCCTAGGTCTGAATATTGCATGGATATTGTCCCTTCCACCGATACCCAAAACCTTGTTTAAAAAAAATCCCAATTCTAGCCACAGTGGTCACCACCAAAATGCGTCCCAACCAGATTTAGGTTGTGTTTATCTTATTCCTTTCCATAAATCCAAATAGATTTCCCCTTTTTTATTAGCCAATGACTCCACTTGTTTTCTTCCATCACATTGGCCTTCTCTATGATTACTTTCCTCCCTCAAGGGTCGCCATTTTCTAATCCTTGCCTCCTTGACTATTCTTAATCCCAAGAGTTAGAAATTGGTGTCTAGTTCACCTCTTTAAAGGTTGTAGTGACCCTTAAGAATTGAGTAAAAGGGTATTCATGTGAGTAAGTGGTGGAATTTGTCTATAAATAAATCCCCTCCTAAATACCTTTCTATTGAACTTGTTTTTGTTATCATTTCATGTATATGTAACAACCCCTTCGTTACGACTACAAGTGAAGCAGGAGGTGAAAAAATTATTTCTTTTTCTTTTAAACATGACGACAATAATGATTACATCCAAAAAAAACATTTGACGATGAGCACCATGCCCGCAGAACTGGAAACTGACAACTCAGACTCCATGCACTAGTGCAAAATCATCTGAGTGAAACATGCATAAAGCGTCAGAGAGAAACAGATACTTGCCTAACACAAACATGACCATGCTGAAGAGCTAAGGGACAACATCCCCATCCTGACACAATGACCTCGATGGCTAGTTAAATAGAACTTCGATGGAATGCAACTAAACTCATGAAGGATTTCAACCCATGCACCATTAAAAAACTTACAGCGATTGAAAACACTCATAAGGGAGAACAGACCCCTGCCAAGTCATCCTTCGCCTCTATTCCTTAGGGTGTGCAATGATCCTCTCATCAGGAATCATGTCGTACCCATGTGATAGGAGCGATAATAACCCTGGTGCAACATAACCTATCTAGACCAAGGACTCAAGATAAAACCGGTGCGCTAAGAGCCCAACCATGGAAAAGAAGAGTACACCCACACCCCTAAGAAACAAGTCGACATGACACAAAGTGACATCATTCAATAAAATTTGCACATCTATCTGTTAGCGATATTTCTCGCTAAGGGGGCCAGATATCAAACGCATGGGTTAAAACCCACTTGTCCAAAGTTTTGGGCGACAACGCGCCCGTGGTAAACAGCAAGCACGACCGGGCGGTCCAGATGAGCGCGCCCAGATCAACAGCTCACAGCAAATTCCGGACCCCCCTTGCCTTTCGACCTTTAAGCAAGAGGGGGGGTCCGGAATCGGGGGCGCATCTCTCCGACGGTCCAGATGAGCGCGCCCGGATCAACGGTGTTGGAGACCATTCCGGACCCCCCCCGCCTTTCTACCTTTAAGCCGAGGGGGGGGTCCGGAATTGTGGATGCAGCTTCCAACGGCCACGATCGCAGCGCCCTAATCAACGACACTCGTGCAGCCCTGCTCCTCTCAACTGCCCTATGCTTAACCAGTGTGGGTCCTCCTCCTGTCACTTCACTTTCCTTCTACTCGCCTTCCCCTGTTGCCATATGTCACTTATCCATTCCTCCTCTATGGCTTGCGTGGCCTCCCCTTCTTTTCATCACCCACTCATCGCCTGCCACGCATCCCCTTCTTTCCACATCAGTCTCTCACCCGAAGGCGAGTTTGTTTCTCCCATCTTCGCCCCATTTACCTGGCTGTCCCCTTCCACGGATCATCCCCTATTCCCCCCCTCTTTCATCACTCTCACTTCTCGCCATCACTCCTACCATGCAGCCCGTCCTCCGCGATGACCCTCATGTCCGTCCCTCAGGCCATTGAGTCGTTCCAGGTGGCAGTGCGAGAAGTGTTCCCTATCTCGAGGTGCTGAGTTGGCTGGGCCATTATCAATCCCAAGAAGCAGTTATTGAAGCGGTTGGTGGTGGTTAGACATCATCTCTGCCATAATGGAGACGTCCCGCAAAGAATTAAAAGCACGTCGAGTCGCCAAATAAACTGTCAGAAAAATGATCGCGTCTGCCATAAGTTGCACGACCATTCAAAGATCGCAGCTCCGTGTTGTCAGAAGCCATGCAGACGCAAAGCCTTCAATGTAGTTTCTTGGTTCCGCCGCTGTTGTTATTTTGAGTATATGTAGGCATTTTTGCCATTTTTGTATCTATCGATGGTAGAGCTAAGCTCCCGACTGTAAAGTTTCAGCCATACTCTGGTTTCCTGGTTATGCCTCTGTGTTTGAGACTTCTTGGTTTATAACAAACAGTTTCCTTTCTTATCCATCTTGGTTTTATCTTTTGCCTGAGGATTCACAGTAGTGCAGTTTGTTGCAATAAAGGATTTGTTTTGGCGTTGTCGTGCCCTCTGGTTTTATGTATTTGAATGTAAAAGGATTTTGCATTTGAATGCACTTCTTCTCTAAGTCTGTGATGAACCTGATGTTCATCGTGGATCACTGCGCCTTCTTGCATAAGTCTTCTACCTACTCACCCTTTTACTACGAATCACTGTTTGAAGTTTATACAAGACCTCATTCGTTCATGCATGCCTGGTCCGGTTTCTGAGGTGAGATTGTGCTGTTCCGAGTTTCCCACCATTTGATCAACCTTTAAAACAAACCATGACATTAAATCTGATGGGCTTTGGGCTCTTCTCCTGCTAGCAATCCAGGAGTGACTTCCGAACGCCAACATTTCTGGCGCCGTTGCCGGGGACGAAGTTGAAGATTTTCCCTGGGCAGAACGACAACGAATAACTGATTTCTGAAGGTGCATCAGATATCAGAACTTGAAGATTGTTGCTGTGCACCTGGCGACTCCACTGTGACGACTCCGCTGGGGAGAACCTGTTCTATCAGTTGTGGCTTCGAGAGGCAGACATACGAGGTCAAACCCGCATTTGCCTTTAGCCACTCTGGAAGCAGACTTGGAAGCGGTGCGTAGGAAGGGAAAGAGAGCAACGAAAGAAGTTTCTACCGATGAAAAAGGTAATACGCCCTCCCCTTCTGTGAAAACTCCATCTTCAGATTCTCAGTTTCCTAGTCGTCCCTCCTCAGAAGTTTCCCATTTTCTAAACTTTGGGAGTGTTCCTGCTGAGTTTTCCCCTCTTGGTCCAGTGCCAGAAGGAGAGAACCTTGTCACTCCCCTCTCAGGAGGTTTTACTACTCCTCCTTTGATTACTGCTGCTGCACAGAGAGAAACACTTGCACAATCGAGTCCCTTAGACTTCTCTCTGTTTTCCCCATCGTCTCCTGTGAGGACCTCTTTTCCCTCCTCACCTGTTCACACTCCATCTCCTCCGAGTTCCCCTCCACTCAACATCCCTATGGCTGGTGTTAATCCCCCTCCAAACAGAATGGATGCTATAGTTGCTGCTCGATATGCTCCTTTGATTCTTCCTCAGCCTTTGAACCCTCTCCCTGCTGGAGACTATTTGAAATACATGCCTAAGTTCAGTGGTGAGGGAGATGTCACCGCTGAGGAGCACCTGGCTGCCTTCTACAGCTATGCTGACAACCTGAATATTGAGAATGAAGATGTTTGGATGAGGGTCTTCGTCCAGAGCTTGGATGGTGAAGTTAGGAAATGGTTCAGGGGTCTGGCCCCTGGAACAATTGTTGGCATTGAGGCTCTGGATAACGTTTTCCTGAGACAATGGGGGGATAGGAAAGATTATATATATTACATGACTGAGTTTGGGTCCTTGAAAAAGAAGGAAGGAGAGTCAGTCTCTGACTTCTACAAAAGATTCAATAAAATGTATAACAAGATCCCTGTAGAGATTAAGCCTTCCGAAGCTTCTGCTCAAATCTCATACGCTGGCGCATTTGACCCTGATTTCTGTCTCGTATTAAGAGAAAGAAGAGCCACCTCTTTAGCTCAGATGCAATATGCAGCTATAGAAGTGGAATCTAATATATTAGCAGCAGACAGACTGAGGAACCAGGCTGACACAAATAGAAGAAAAGGGAAGTCGGAAGCCTCGGTTTCTGGTTCCAATATCTCCAGCCTATCAGTTCCCCACCCTCAAGTAAACGAGCTGACCCAGCTGTTGAACGTGCTGAAAGAAGAGATGGAAAGGTTAAAGACAAAAAGGAAACAAATGAACAAAGGCCCTCAGAGCACCGAGAACAGAGGAGGTTTCAGGAGACCAAACAATTTTTTCTCCTCCGACTATGCACAAAGAGAAGGAAAGAGACATGGATGACCAAAGGATCCAGGCTCCCTTCTAGAACAATTTCATGATTGATGAAGAAGGAAGGCAACCAGGTGAGCCTGAGCCTGAAATCCACTCTTTAGGAGTCACTCCTCCCTTCCCCCATCTGACCAAATCAGCGTATGAAGAGTCTTTCGTGGATGGTCAGATCCATGAACTCAGCAAAGCAGACAAAGACGGCGGTGGCCGAGGCAGGTATAACCTGAGATCAGACAAGCGGGCGACAGCCCCTGATGTTCCTGAGTCATCCACCAGAGCGCAGAAGCCTGCTGACGAGGTACCAGACAACCATAAAGGTAAGAAGGCCCAACCTCTCTCTCCCAACATTCAAATTCATGCTAGATCCTAAGTCCTGAGACACTGACTTAGGATCTAGCAGATAAAGGGATCTAGCAGAGAATCGGGTACACTAATTTGCTGAGGGAGTTTACTGACGTGTTCGCCTGGACCTACCAAGACCTCAAGACATATGACACGTCAGTCATTGAGCACAAGATTCCACTGAAGGAGGAGGCTAGACCTTTCAAGCAGAAGCTGAGACAGATAAACCCTACGCTGTTACCTGTCATGGAAAGGGAGGTGAAAAAGATGTTGGATGCCCAAATCATAGTCCCCTTGAGATACTCCAGCTGGGTAGCCAACTTGGTCCCAACGAGAAAGAAGAGCGGAGAAATCAGACTCTGTGTCGATTTCAGGAACCTGAACAGGAGTTCAAGGAAGGACAATTACCCCCTGCCCAACATGGAGCATATATTGCAGAGGGTCACTGGTGCATCTAGGATGTCCATGATTGATG
>ML779638.1:290988-303205 GCA_009831015.1 Picea engelmannii | reverse complement strand
ACTGTGCCACTAGCAGCATGCCCCTGGTACAAAGATATCTTATATTTCCTGAAGGAGTTGAAGCCCCCTGATGGGATGGAAAAAAGCAAGGCAAGGGCTTTAAAGCTCAAAGCTGTCAAGTACTGTATTATTGGCCAAGCCTTATATTGGAAAGATCCCCAGGGGATACTACTAATGTGTCTGGACCCACAGCAGGCCCAGAAGGTTATGAATGATTTCCATAGTGGTCTCTGTGGAGGCCATTACTTTTGGAAAACCACTGCTCACAAGGTCCTCCGAGCTGGGTACTACTGGACCACCTTATTTCCTGATGTCTGCAGGGAAATTAGAGCTTGCATCAAATGCCAAAACTTCTCAGGAAAACAACAGCTCAAATCCCTGCCGTTGAAGCCTGTGGTGGTTTCAGCTCCCTTTCAGCAGTGGGGACTGGATTTTATCGGGGAAATTCATCCTCCCTCAAGTGGCCAGTACCGATGGATTTTGACAGCAACCGACTACTTCACTAAATGGATAGAAGTTGTTCCCACCAGAAGCACTTCTCACAAAGTAATCATCAGCTTCTTGGAGGACATCATTGCTAGGTTCGACTGCCCTAGCAAAATCATCACTGACAACGCCTCCCCATTTCGGTCGGAGCCTCTGACCAAATTTTGTGAACAGTTTGGAATTTCACTGATCCACTCCACTCCCTACTATCCTCAGGGAAATCGACTGGCAGAGTCCTCTAATAAAAGTCTAATTAAGCTTATCAAAAAGCTATTAGAGGATAATAAAAGGGCTTGGGACTCAAAGCTCAAATTCGCACTTTGGGCCGACTGAGTGACAACGAAGAAATCCCTAGGTCTCTCACCTTTCCAACTAGTTTATGGGATTGAGGCAGTTTTCCCCACTCAGCTTGCCTTGCCCGTGGCAAGTCTTCTCCATGGCTATGAGGGGGAACCTAATATTATGCTCAGAAGAATTCATCAGATGATGGAGGTGCAGCAGATCAGAGAGCAGGTCCTGGACAGAGCTTACAATCGTCAGCAGAAGATCAAGCAGGCTTTTGACAGGAAGAACAAGAAGAAAGAGTTCGAGAAGGGTGATCTAGTGCTCAAGTGGGATGCACCCAGGCAGGAGAAGGGAAAACACAGTAAATTTTATGCCCTCTGGTTCGGGCCTTTCAAGATCCTTGAAGTATTTTCCAATAACACTTACAGGTTGCAGGATCTGGAAGGCAATGAAGTTTTCAATGGCCCAGTCAATGGGCATTTCTTAAAAAAGTGTTTTATGTGAGCCACAGTCGGCTCATTTTGATTTTGTAAATATTGTATTGTGTTTTTGTTTTACGTCTTTGACTAATAAATGACTCCATAGCCCAACAACAAAGGCACTAAGTCTGCAAAAGAGTTCTTAGAGCATCACAGGGATGACTCTATCCCCCATGGAGCCAAATGTTAGCGATATTTCTCGCTAAGGGGGCCAGATATCAAACGCATGGGTTAAAACCCACTTGTCCAAAGTTTTGGGCGACAACGCGCCCGTGGTAAACAGCAAGCATGACCGGGCGGTCCAGATGAGCGCGCCCAGATCAATGGCTCACAGCAAATTCCAGACCCCCCTTGCCTTTCGACCTTTAAGCAAGAGGGGGGGGTCCAGAATCGGGGCGCATCTCTCTGACGGTCCAGATGAGCGTGCCCGGATCAACGGCATTGGAGACCATTCTGGACCCCCCCCAACTTTCTACCTTTAAGACGAGGGGGGGGGGTCCGGAATTGTGGATGCAGCTTCCAACGGCCACGATCGCAGCGCCCTAATCAACGGCACTCGTGCAGCCCTGCTCCTCTCAACTGCCCTATGCTTAACCAGTGTGGGTCCTCCTCCCGTCACTTCACTTTCCTTCTACCCGCCTTCCCCTGTTGTCATATGTCACTTATCCATTCCTCCTCTCTGGATTGCATGGCCTCCCCTTCTTTTCATCACCCACTCATCGCCTGCCACGCATCCCCTTCTTTCCACATCAGTCTCTCACCCGAAGGCGAGTCCGTTTCTCCCGTCTTCGCCCCATTTACCTGGATGTCCCCTTCCACAGATCATCCCCTATTCCCCCCCTCTGTCATCACTCTCACTTCTCGCCATCACTCCTACCATGCAGCACGTCCTCCGCGATGACCCTCATGTCTGTCCCTCAGGCCATTCAGTCGTTCCAGGTGGCAGCGCGAGAAGTGTTCCCTATCTCGAGGTGCTGAGTTGGCTGGGCCATTATCAATCCCAAGAAGCAGTTATTGAAGCGGTTGGTGGTGGTTAGACATCGTCTCCGCCATAATGGGGATGTCCCGCAAAGAATTAAAAGCATGTTGAGTCGCTGAATAAACTGTCAGAAAACTGATCGCGTCTGCCATAAGTTGCACAACCATTCAAAGATCGTAGCTCCGTGTTGTCAGAAGCCATGCAGACGCAAAGCCTTTAATGCAGTTTCTTGGTTCCGCCGTTGTTGTTATTTTGAGTATATGTAGGCATTTTTTCCATTTTTGTATCTATCGATGGTAGAGCTAAGCTCCCGACTGTAAAGTTTCAGCCATACTCTGGTTTCCTGGTTATGCCTCTGTGTTTGAGACTTCTTGGTTTATAACAAACAGTTTCCTTTCTTATCCATCTTGGTTTCATCTTTTGCCCGAGGATTCACAGTAGTGCATCTTGTTGCAATAAAGGATTGGTTGTGGCGTTGTCGTGCCCTCTGGTTTTATGTATTTGAATGTAAAAGGATTTTGCGTTTGAATGCACTTCTTCTCTAAGTCTGTGATGAACCTGATGTTCATCGTGGATCACTGCGCCTTCTTGCATAAGTCTTCTACCTACTCACCCTTTTACTACGACTCACTGTTTGAAGTTTATACAAGACCTCATTCGTTCATGCATGCCTGGTCCGGTTTCTGAGGTGAGATTGTGATGTTCCGAGTTTCCCACCATTTGATCAACCTTTAAAACAAACCGTGACATTAAATCTGATGGGCTTCGGGCTCTGCTCCTGCTAGAAATCCAGGAGTGACTTCCGAACGCCAACACTATCCGAAGAATGTCTGGTTCCTATAAGGCAAACCTATGAGGTGTAACAATTACGACCAACCACTATTTCAATTCGCCTTAAGGCACAAGGCTATGACATTGCATCAACAATGATCTAAACATGATGCAATTGACCCTAAATATTAGACAAGGCACCATCAGGTATCTAGAACAGTATTTATATAAGTACAGGCATTGAGTGTTAGGAATAATATTAACTCTATTTAATTATTATATATATTTAAATAACTAAATCAACCCTTGTTGATTTTTCGAAATTTTTATTATTAAAATTAGATATCCCAAGGAGATTTCGTGTGATTTAAACTTTCCAATTTATTTATTAAGGTTGGACCCATCCCCTAAGCCATCGATCTCGAAGTGAATTTTCAACACTAACAAAATATCATTAACAAATAATCAACATAAACCAAGGAGGTGAGGATGAATAATCACACGATATATCATAAGGCCCTTCAATTAATTAGGTTCATTCACAAAATATAACTCCACAATTCTGGTACATACTTGAACTTGACACAAGACCCCTAATCACTAAAATTTAAAATCTGAACCCGTCAGAATAACTACATATCAACTATTCCAATAAATTTTGATTGTGGTGGTTTAGGGTAAAAACTATGAGTTATTGATCAATTATAATGTTGCCTTTTTAACCCATATCACTATCAAATTTTCCATCTATGAAATCACTGTCACGATAGCATTAAGGAATGTGAATATCTAGAATGCCAATAACATTAAAGAACATCTAGAATCGTTGTCAACTATAAGAAAATTAGATAGTTGTGTAATTTCCAAAAATTAAGAAAATAAAAATGCTTTCCAATGCACATTTAAAAACTTGTTGTCAGAGGAATATAATAATAATATACAGTGATAAGAAAATTGTCATTGAATGGTATAACCCGTTTTCCAATGCAGGAAATGCTTCCCTTCCATTATGCAGTCAATACCAATGCCATTAAGTGGGCTACTATCAATGTTGTTGATTAATTATCAATTGCAGGTGCATTAAATGCATTATTGCAGTCTATTAAAATAGTTGTAGGCAATTACTATGGTTTTGTAAATGCTACTTCCATCTGTTATGCATGATATAGATGGCATAAGGATAATATCCCTAATATGAATTAATTACTAAATTCCTGGGTACTACCATAACTAGCTGGCAATAACCATCATTGTCCAATAAGGGTCACGACCAATGCTGTCCACAATCGTTATTTTCAACAGTCCCTCATATTCTTTGATTATCAATCACTATACCTTGCATAAAGATACCCAAATGTTGTGCATAATCCAAGAGAGGACAATGACAATGTCCTTCACCAAACGTATATCACAGAAAATCAAAATCCCTAATTTAAGAAGTAAATCAATGTTCATTAATAAATTGTTGTCCATTCGCTATATACACAGTAATTTTTTTTTTGTTGCACGTAATCATTCCGCCATCCATTCAATGTACAAAATCGTTGGACTTATAGTATAAATTTGTTGACCTCAAATGTTAAAAAAAAATGAAGTCTTTAAAGAAATTCGTAGTCATTTGATAGTATAATTTCACTGCCATTAAATGTTAAAAACACAGTCATTCGATAGGTAAATTTGTTTCCATTTAGGTTATACAACTCGTTGTCCAAATTATAAACATTGAACTTTAGCAAGGAAAAACAATATCACCATATATATAATCGTTATCAAGGTAAAATAAAAACGCAACTACTAGTAATGTATGTATAAATTCGCAGCCAAACTATACATATCCAAATCACCATCCACACAAAAAAAAAATTGCTAACCATTAAAATCATAATCTCTCTTTTTAGTAAATACATGCAATGTTGAGTTTATATGAAATGCAGAGTAAGAACGCAAAGTAAATATAAGAAACTCGGAGATGAATCAAATTCACGTAGTTAAATTCTGGGTTGACTAGGTGTAGGGATAAATGGAATGCAGAGGCAAAATTTGAGGTCGAATGTATATAATAAAACGCAGAATTAAGTTTCCAGGAATGTAATACACACAAAGTAAATGAAGGAGTTGTGGTGCCAACCATGAATACAATTTGTTGAGGGTAAGATTCCAAGAAGAGTGGGTTGAATGTTGGGTGGTTAAGGTTGAAACGTAGAGAATACTAAACACAGTTTTCAGACACTGAGAACATTTAGGACACAAAGGTGATATAACATGCAAAGACCAAAGCAAGGAAGAGATCAAATGTGGAGATAAGAAGGGGTCAACAGCTGGGCAAACACATCCTTCGCTCATCATCCATGCATAGAAAAAAAGGGCGTTAGAATCTATAGGTTGTTTTGCATCGAAGTGACAACCATGGATCTAGCTTCTGGCTGACTTCTCAGGCATGGACTGGTGAAGTAGGGATGAGGACGAAGTAAAAATCACAACCCTTAAAAAAAATCAATAAAACTAGTCGGATAGTCACAACATCCAGGGATCGAATGCCAAGGGAATCAAGTCAAGCAACGAGCTTAAGGCCATGGGGAAATAAATTTCTCAATTAAAATGCTAAGTCCTGCACCTTTCTTACACAGTTAAAAGTACAAAATTGAAAGTGCGAGGTGAATAATAATATACCATGCAGAATGAAAGTAAGTGTACCATAGCCCAAGTGGTTCACTTTGAGTCATTTTCCCATGCTCTCTGTGCAACTCCCTCTTGCAGACCTCTTCTTCCCCCTTAGCCCCCCAAGCCACAAAAGGGTCACACACACTAAACCAGAGAGTAGCTAGCTCCCAACTTGCCTCGCAAGGCCGAGCTACCACTCCTCACCAAGCTAGGTATCCCAACTCCCACAAGCTAAGTCAGTCAAGTCCAAAATTGTACAATGTAACGTTACGCATAACAGAAGACCCCATCATCCTCCTCCTCCCTCCTTTATATAGAGTTTCTAAGTCATTTTATTTCTCAAAATCCCATTTAATTTATTGTTCAATAATTTAATTCGGAAAAATCCCCCCCATACATGTGTCACCCATCCCCTCTGTTGCAGCAGAAATTAATTTCAGTAATTATTTAATTACTCATATTTCCCTCACCCACCTAAAATCATTCCTAGAATCGCTCCTAGGTGTCCTCATATTCACTTACATAATTTAATGAATTACCCCCTTACTAAATTACTAGTTGAGTTCAATTTAGAAAGTTCTTAAAGGCAAGATTCCTTGCTAAGTTGCTCATTCTGCTTTTTCCTTATGTTTCCCTTTTTCTTTATGTTTCCCCCTTTTTCCTTTAGTTTTCTAATTCTTTTAAATTTCTCTCTTTCCCTTTTTATCTAAACTCAAATTAGTAAGTGTAGAAAACTATCCTTTTCCTCCTTTTATTTTTAATTAATAAATTTTAATTAGCATGTGTAACAAAACAATCATTTCCCTTTTAAAATTTTAAATACCTCAATAATTTGATTTTAATAATTTAATCAAGTTTATTACCCCATTTTCGTCACATGTTTAATGATGATTATTATTATTTTAATTTTTTTACCACAAGTATTACTTTAGACCTAGACTTTAATTTTCTAGGCTCGTCGACATTTTATTAGGGAAATTGTTTTTAAATATTTCTTATCATGTTATTCGTTCTAAGGCCATCTAGGTTTATTCTCTTATTAGTTAACAACAAGACGTGCCCTTCAGGATGCACTAGGTGCTCTGAGGGTGCCACTAGCCTCATTCTATTTCCCTTGTGTGATGTACCCTTCAGGATGCACTACGTGATTCAAGGGTGTCACTCACCTCTTTTCCTTATTCTTGCGCGATATGCCCTTCAGGATGCACTATGTGCTCGAAGGGTGCTACTTGCCTCTTTTCATTTTTCTTGTGCGACATGCCCTTCAAGATGCACTACGTGCTCCAAGGGTGCCACTCACCTCTTGACTTACTTGGTAGGTATAAAAAACCCCTGGAGTCAATACTTTGCCAGGTCATCTTGTGGGAGACTAAGAGCCTCTAAGGAATAATTACCCTTCCTTATTGCGCACCCCTTAGAATCATCGTGAGCGATTGTCACAGTTTTCCCTCATGACATTGTGGGTCTTCTTGAACTAGGTAGTCGTTAACCTATAGTTCGAGCCACAGCGGGAGTGCTACTAGGTTGTGGCAGGGTTGTTTTCCACACCTCTCCCTCGACGTCTATGGTAGTCATTCATGACCCCTCTACTCCACATGTGAGTCTGGTTGGAAAGTTATCGTCATCCTGCATCATCAACGAATCATGTCAAAAATGAGATCCATAATCATAGCATCTAATCATATGCACATATTTCATATATACAACATTAAAATCCAATAGTCCACTCCCTGATTCGATCCGAAGTCCAAGGGTTTCATCGATGCCTCTGCATCCTCGAGGTCCAAAATCCTACTCACTCAGGAGAACCGAGTCAATAGCACCTGTCGAAGTCAATACAACAAAATAACATATAATCACATCCATAATGCCTCATAATCATAAACAATGACCAATAGTATAATAATCTGGATCACTTGCAAGCAAGTGTCCTCAAAGAATATGTTTGCTCAGTGTGTGCAAGAGAGGGATGCTACAGTCTACCTTGTAAGCTTATGGATTGGATCCTCAGTCTTCAATTCGTTATTATTCCAAGATAAGAAGAAGGCATATGAACCCTTACTTGTTAATTTTATTGATATTCTTATATCTCCTCTAGAATGGATATATGAAAAGGTCGTGGATTCTGGATGCAATTTCTTAGTTATGTAAATTTCCTCAAGATAATAATATTTTATTCGCTAGTATATAAATGGATAGATGTTGATTTCCTTAATCACTATAAGTTGCTTAATCATGGCCCCTCTCTACATAATTTTTTCTTAATGATTTGATTGGGATACCATGGTGAATGTATAGTCTAGGATTGATTGGTAATTGTTCTCCTTAACTAGGTAGATGGTTTTAATTTTATCATGTGTCAAGATGTTGATTGGATCAAGGGGATATGAAATTTCGTGTGGGAATTCTTGGATATTGATTAATATATTTAATCTTTTGACACATATGTAAGAAACATAATTATTTTCATTCTACTATGAAGACTTGACTTATAGTTAATTATATATAAAAATATAAGTTAGCATATGAAAATTATATATTACCTAATCATGGATAATCTTCGTATACTTTAGCGATCGGGTATGTAAAGTAACTTAAAGTCCTTACTTATGGAATGTGATGATTAAATTCATTATGGCTTGAAGAAAAGAGATATGTAAATTAGTATCAATTTCTCATTGTATTGTTAACATAAGACCTTCCTTTTAAATTTTGTTGGTATAGTTGAACTGGGTAAAGTCTCTAGACACAAAACTTGAACCACTAATGGGTACTTGACTTAAATGATCTGACCTGAACATTACTTGTAATAACTTGAAATAAATCCTTATCTAATGCAAGGAATTTACTATGCACTCGTGGTTTACTAATTGGCCTTGTGTTTCTCTTTTATTACTCATGTGCCATGAGATTAATGTTGATTTATGATTAATTAAGTAATTAGATCACTCGCGTGCCTTGAAATAATGTTTATGTATTATTTCTTAAGTGATTAGATTATTCACGCGCATTGAGTTAATGTTGATGTATGAATTCCTAAGTGATTATATTATTCACGCGCATTGAAATAATGTTGATGTATGTTTAATTAAGTGATTTGATTACTCTTACATAATGAATAAATGATTATTAAGATCGATTGATTGATCTATTTGATTTCGTCTTGATGTGAATAGTGGGACTTAGACACCTCCTTGTTCCTCAGAACAATCGCCATCCCTGAGACCTTAAATGGTCAAATTCAATTGGATGAATCTTGGGCTTCATCATTTCTTATGTGTTGTGGAGGTCCTAACCATGCAATATAGGTTAGGCGGGTAGTTCTTTACTTATTTAACGATATTGTTGCTCATTATTTTATTTCTTCACTTGATTGTAATGTGTTGAACTGCCTTGATAGTTATGTTTATGTGTTGATCATGTATCTTCATTGTTTATGTTAATGTGTTGGCTTGTGTCGTTACTGATTACCTTAAGGTGTTGCTTGTAATTATTTTAATTATGATGTCGTGTTGATTATGTGTTGCTATGATTTTTGTGCGATGATTCTTTTATCCTATTGCGAAAAAAAATAAATCCTATCGTACTTCATTGTTGACGTAACGGTGGGGACGTTACAACTATTAAGCCCAAAATGGGGAATTATTTATTGATACTGCAATGATTGCAATCCAAATAGGTGGTGGTGATTTTGTATTAGGTGTACAATGGTAACAATAATTGGGAATAATGGATATTAATTTCTAGGAACTTTTCATAATATTTTCCTCAACGAGAAAGGAAATTTAACTCAAATTTATCCAAGGGAAATCATATAAAGTGAAAATCTATAAAAACATGACAAAACTGCATAACAAGGGACAACATGGTATAAATGCACAATTATTTTCACTATATGTTCAAACATCTAGACCCTCTAATCGAGTCGATCTCCAAAATAATATTGACAACCATTATAAGTTATTTTGATAGATGCCTATATTTATTCTATTGTCTTGATATCATGAATCTCCTATTCATTTTCATTTGGAATCATACCACCTACCACTGGACCTTAAAAGTACCCATATGCACAACAAACTAATCTTGAGCATATGGTTCAAGAAATGTTAGAGATTGACATCATTCAACCTAGATAAAAAAAAAATTATCTTTATAAATGGTTATGGTTTACACAAAGGAAGGTTCATGGCATACGTGTCCAGATTATGGAGAGCTCAACAAAATGATCATTAAAGATAATTTTTCTATACCTACCATTGATAAATTGCAAGGAGATGTTTTTTTTCCATGTTGGATATTATTTCTTAATATCATCAAATCATAATGAGGAAAAAATGCATCCCCCGAAAAATATTTAGAATACATTATGGTCATTATGCATTTCTAATGATGTCATTTTTCCTTACTAATGCCCCTTCCACATTTCAAATTTTGATGAATTCATTTTTCAAAAAAAATCATCAAATTTTTTTTGTTAGTATTTGTTGATGATATACTAATCTACAACAAATCTTGGTAATATTGTGTACTAGAACATCTTGACATGGTATTAAAACCATTGGAAGGGAAAAAACTATATGTGAAGCCTTACAAGTGTGCCTTTGGGGTTTAGGAAATGGAATTTTTGGTTCGTATTGTTTCTCATGAAGGTGTCAATTTAGACCATAGAAAAATTGAAGCTAGGATAGAATATAAAATTCTCAAAACCTTCAAGAATACTAGAGAATTCTTGTCATAATTATTTTCATTGATGCCAAAGGATTAGTGATGTAATCAATTTCATATTACACCATTAGAATACACATAGTATTTCCAAGATTAATTTATATATATAGGTATACAAGTATATTAAAATAGGGGTACATGTGAAAAAGTAAAAAGTGAAATTAGGGTTTCAAACCCATGGGTTTGTGGTATTTATCCATGGTATTTGGGGTTTTCTTCCATGGTTTTGGGTAATTTCCCATGGTATTTGGGGTATTTTCCCATGGTAATGGGAATTGATTATTTAATTAAGTGAAATGTACATTCATTAAGGCTATGAAAAATTATAAAATGAGAAAGCATTGACAAAAGGTGTACGATGTGTGAAAAATGGATTAGTGAAGATGGAATTGTGAAATAAGTTTTAGGTCATCTTGGAATTTTTGTGATAACATTTTTCTATGATGTTTCAAACATTGAAATATGGAACTGAACACGGAAAAATCTTGGTATACATGTGGTAAAAATTTAATATGTTTGTTTATCATACTTTTAGAGATATGTCCTATGGAATTTAGGGTTCATGAATGCTCCTGAAATGAGTTTCAAATAGGTCATCTTGGCACTTTCTCTATAACTAGTTTTACGGGATGTTTCATATCTTGAAACTTGGAAAATATATAAGATGTATTGTGGTGTACATGTGGTACCAATTTTATATGTTGATTCATTATACTTTTGGAGACATGGTATGCTTAGGTTAGGGTTCCTAAATGCTCCTTAAATTAGTTGCAAATAGGTCATCTTGGCACATTCTCTATAACTTATTTTCTGGGATGTTTCAGACCTTGAAAATTTTCATATAATGTGTAGTACATTGATGTACATGTGGTACAAATTTCAGATGTTCATTCTCTATACTTCCAAAGATATTACCTATGGATTTTAGGGTTCCTGAATGCTCCTGAAATAAGTTTCAAACAGTTTATCTTGTCACTCTCTCTATAACACATTCTCTAGGCTATTTTAGACCTTGCAATTTTGTATAGATGAAGAAGATATCGTTGTGTACATGCGATACAAATTTCAGATGTTGGTTCATAATAATCTCTGGTATATACTCTGTGGAATTTAGGGTTTCTAAATGATCTTGAGATATGTTTCAAATAGGTCAACCTGGAATGTGCACTATCAATTCTTTTTTGAGACTCTTCATACTGTCAAAATTTCACAGAAGAGAGGAAACATACAGAAGTACCGCATGTAATAATTTGATAATTATATTTGCATAATTTGATATGTGGCACGCTATACATTCTTGGGGAGAGGCCCAAAAAAAGAAACTTTTAGAAAGTTACCATTTTGAAATTAAAATTTTGGTCAAACCAAGTAAAAGGAGAAAGTAGTGAGAAGACCTAGCCAAGAAAGAATTAGTGAGTTGACCTAGTGAAGCAAAAAGTAGCAATTAAACTTGGTGAAGGAAGAAGTAGCAGCCATTCTCTATAAAGGTTGGTGCAGTTCACAAAAAGAGGCCAATGCCTCTTGCTAAGTTGGTTCTTAGTGCTACGGATCAATGTCTCTAGTAGATTGGCTTCTACAAAGATCTATAAGAGTAGGTTGGTGTTGCTCAAACAAATATATTGGTGTGCTTAGTGGTGGTGATTGGTGTTCCTGGTAGATTGGTGTATATGTAACAACCCTGTTTAAATAAATGTTTAAGGATTATTAAGTAAAAATTAATTAGGGGATTAATTGTCTTAATATGGTATTAATTAAACAAGATTGGTATAATGATACTAATTAAATAATTATTAATTAATTAATGGTTGCAATTTGATTAATTAATTAC
>ML779638.1:269278-290938 GCA_009831015.1 Picea engelmannii | reverse complement strand
GTTAATTTGTTAAATACTTACGTACATGGGAAGGGATAAGACATTGAATATAAAGGGATAAGAAATTAATTATGAGGGGATAAGGTAATAAATGGGTGGGTAAGGAAGTAAATGCAAGAGGCGGTGAAGGAAGGATATGGAGGGGGAGGAGGTTTACGAGGGAATTACCATTCTACGGGAATTCTTTGGGGGAGGTCTCGCTTGGATTGCACAGAGGAGAGATGGGTTTTGTAGTAGGATTGGATCAATACAGACACCGATTTGCTGGAGGTTTTGGGCACAGGGGCCAGGATATCCATATGATATCTTGGAGCTAGGAAGTTGTCCTAGTTGGCAGGGTGGAACAAGGTTTTGGGTAGTGTTTACACAGTTCAACAATGGTCAACAATGCAAGCAGAAAGCGGAGGGTTAGCATCAGACCGAGGTAATTTAAATTAAGTATTTGTTTTATTTATTTTATGGAATCAATATTCGTTATGATAAATTATATGTGTGGGTGTTGAGTTTATAAGAAATTACTGAGTTATAGAAATCAAGTAGCAGTTATTGTTAGTTTGATTAAATATTTTTTGTTAAATTAACTTGCGTATGTGCTAAATTAAAAGGATTTATTGAATTTTCAGAAATCATGTAGATATTACTGTTACAATTTATTAATTAATGGATGTTAAATTTATATGGCCACTACAAATGGTATCAGAGCTTTTGTTTGAAATCTGGGCCTAAGGGCGAAAGCTCCAAGATCTAGCTCCAGTCCCACCTAACTTGCAAACCAAATGCACTATTATTTTGATTATATATAAACAAATATATATATATATATATATATATATATATATATATATATATATATATATATATATATATATATATAATACAAATTGAAAATGTAAAAACGAATTTACCAAAGTAAAACAAGTGAAATATGAATACAACTAGGGTTGTTACAGTGAGTACTTGTAGTTCATTACTGAGTGTTAAAAAAAAATAGTCTTAAAAGTACAAAAGCTAAAATCAATGGAATTACAGTAAACTCGAGGTTTGTCGTGCATTAGGATCTAAGTTTCCTATAACTTATAAGTCGAGAAAATTTGATCCTTTATATGGGGATGATAACTGGTATCCTAATATCACATGCACTTTTAAAATAATAGACCCTGCGAAGGCCTTGTGGCATTAAAGATAAAATTCAATCTTTCCCACCGAATTGAATGAAAAGCACCTTCCTAGGTCATCGAACTTCAATAATTAGACATCTTCTCAGGTCTTAGCATCTACTGAATTTACACTACTATGTAAAAAAAAAGATTATGCATAAATTCAATAATTTGTATTTTAAATGATGGTAAATCAAGTTGAACAGCAACAGATACCCCGGACATACCATTTTACTCAAAATATAGGCATTGCTTTGATCAGTGACCCTGCTATGTGGTAACAAAAATTTAACTGGAACAATTAAAAACCAAGCTTCCACAGTAATACAGGTTCACGTGGCCTCTAGCAGCCTATGTTCCAGAATTGAACCTCTACTTTATTCATTAAAAGACTACATGGAATAACAACAATCTCCTATTTGTAGAGAGTTGGTTTAAGGTTTTCAGGCTACATGTCCAGATTCTAAACTGGGTGAGGTGAGGTGATTTGATTGGCTCGCGTAAAATGTTTGTTTGGGGTTACTTAAACTTGCATTGTTTATTTATTAATAAAAATAAACAAGCATATATACTATCGTCCATCATGATCATCTACCTTTAGCATTAACAATAGCAAGGTGTTAAGAACAAACAGTGAGAAAGAACTGAAGAGAAAAAAAAGTAGGAGGTGGTCCTTACCCGCAGTTGCATAGGAGGATACCTTTAACCATATCCTCAAACAAGGTCGACGACCGAAAAAGCCTACCAAAAACTTTATCCTTGGCTTCTGGATGCAGCTCATGGAACCTACTAATTGTCGACTCCTCCATTTCCGATAACCTCAACATGCGACCCACTTGATCCTGCCCAAAACACCTACATTTGGTAAAAAAAAAATCAATTAGACAAGGAAGTAAATGACGCAAGTGGGAGTCGAACCCTGGTCGACGCATATCTCCACGGAGTAGTCACCCCAGGAATGCGCGGCCTCGATGGATGCACTACATGAAGCATCATAGGAACGCCAATGCAGGTCATCAGTTTGCCATTGTCAGGCGCTTGTGAAGGGCTCAGCTCCTCGCAGCTGGACCCATTTTTTGTTTTTAAAACCCTGACATCTTTAGAACTCGAAATTCAGAGGCCAAATGTATAAAGCGGACTTTGCAGATTAAAGAATTTTAAAACCCGGAACACACACACATATAATTCTCCATGAATAGAAACCCAACAAAAACATGCATCTCAACTATAACTGCAATATAAAATCAACCACTCAGAAAACATGCGACTGCAAAAAGACTTTGCAGGTCAGCTGCAAAAAAAAACTTTGCAGGCCAACTGCAAAAAAAATCTTTGCAGGCCAACTACAAAGTTTGCATTGTACCGAAAATAAGCCCACACAAACAATCACGCTAAAAACTACAAATAGAAACCACATAAACAATTACCATTACATGCGTTATATAATCCAGTTCCCTGTGGCCAGTAAGCAGGTGGAATCCATGCAAACCTGAACAAGGTTGAGCATCATTGTGCTGTGAAACGACTCTATTCACCTACTCCATCTGGACCTCCATTGCATTATGTTCTTTTAGCTCCAATTTCATCATTAGAAGAGAAGCAACGCCCCGTTGGAACAAGCCATGCAACATACAACCCAACACAATTGCCAAGTTCTATAGTCATCCATAATTGTTGTGATGAGCTGAGTGGAGTATGGATGTCACTCGAGTTGCAGGTAGTATGGAGGAGAGGGTTAACCATGGCGGCCATGCTCCCTCACGCCTCCTCGCACAGCCACAATAAATGAGGGAGAAGTGGAAGAGTTTAAGGTTTAAATGAGATGGTCATTTTTTTATTCCAAATAAGGAGAGCGAAGGGCATGTGGGTCACATGCAAGCCCCACGTTGCTGACTTGTGAGTCTTCGGGCAAGTGGGTGGCATGCAATCCCCACGTTGCCAATACAGAGTCTTTTTTAATTGGCTTCATTTTAATTTTAGTTGTAACATTATATTTTATTTATTTATTAAATTTTCTTTATATATATATTTTTAGTTTGTTTTAAGTTGAAATATATATAATATTTTAACCCTGATACAATAAGGTTTAAATTTTTTTTTACGTTGAAAACTACTTTCAAGTGTTATTAAATATTATTTAAAAAAAAATCATTTTAATATATATCATTTGATAAATTTAAAAAAAAAATCAAATTAAAGATCCAATTAAAGTGTAATTATTACGTTTAATAAAGCTTAATTATGAAGTTAATCAAGTTTAATTAATAGGTTTAAGTAAAGTTAATTAGTTTAATAAAATAAATTTAAACTACATTAAAAGTTAATTAAAATATTAGTTAAGTTGAGTAATATAGGGTTAAGTATAAATTTTAGAGGTCCAAGGGTTTTGAACCCAAGACCACCCACTGAGCGTAGCACCTTAAAAAGAGTAATAACACCAACGCACCACACATATCACTTTTACAAATAAATTCGCATATAAATAGTTTAATTATCAATAATAGCAAGGTACTAGCCTAAAGAATAATCTTTGATTATCCAAGCGCCAAGCTCACGAGACCGTACACACAACTCATCGAGCCAAGCGCCAAGTCCCTCCACTCCATTCCACCAGTCAAAGTCAACACTAAATCTCAATGCAGCATTCGACAATGCCAACACTGTGCACCAAGGAAAAGCTCACGAGTCAAGCATCGAAGGATATTTAGTTGTAAGGGAAAAGTTAAAAGGGCTTAGATTAGGACAAGCGGGAAGGAGACATCATATGCACTAGGAGAGTAAGCATAGAAAGTGGCGAGTATGATGCAAGGATAGCATAGCTATAGGGCAAGGGAAACAATAGTTTTTTTTTTTCATAGGGGCGAAGAAATCAAGCTTAGATTCTTAATACTAACCCTAACATAGCCAAACCCCTAAAGGAGTAATGTCTGTTTACAGACAAGTAACCTTACGCCTAACCTTGTTTACAGACAAGTAACCTTACGCCTAACCTTGTTTCTAGTTTGAGTAGCACCAATTTGAAACATCCTGGAACTCACCCTAACAACTTTGGTTGATGCAGGGTAAAGCATACAGGATGGTCAGGACCCGAGGGAGTCGAGGAAGGGGAGCATCGTTGCAAGCACCGCCAACACCGCCAGCACCACCACCACCATCGCCCGAGCTAGCCCTCATCCTGCGCTCGTTGGAAGCCATTAACGAGACTTTAAAGGGGTGACAACCAGCAGGGACTGAAGTGGAACCCCCACAATCTGGAACGGGTAATCCAGAAGGATCAAGGGATTTAGGGATGTACTTCCACGTGAAGACATCATGCAAGAATTGCAGAAGATCAGACTTCCGAAGTTTGCCGAGGGTCACGCAAGTTAATGCGCGGAAGCATGGTTGGAAGGCATGACAAGGTGTTTTGCCTTAAGGGACTATGCATCCAACTCAAAGGCGAAGATCACAATTTTTCAGTTAAGAGATAGTGCCTTGAACTGGTGGGGCAACCTGGAAAGACAACTGCACCTTACCCCAGACACAGTATCTTGGGAACTTTTTGAGGAGAGGTTCCGAAGGAAATATCTACCAGCATACTACAAGGAACAATAAGTAGGGGCATTTCATGCCTTAATATAGGGAAACAAAACTGTAGAAGAATATGAGATCAGATTTATGGAACTGGTCAAATATGTTTCGTATATGGATAATGACCAATGACAGGCAGAGCGCTTCATCTATGGATTGAACCCTAAGATAAGACCTATGGTGTGGATGTGGAAACCGTCTTCAGTAGCAGAAGTTGTGGAAAATGCGCATTATGTGGAAGAACATATGAACTTGACCGGGGGTACAAGACTGATATTTCTGCATCGCCTGGGATTTGTGAAAGGCCCCGAGGACATTTCCTAGGGGAGGGGGCTCAAGGCCACCGCCATATGGTAACAGAGTCTCTCCAAGGATAGTAGTCGTAGGGATTTCAATGGAAGTGAGTGCAACATCTCGTTCATCGCCAATGACGCAGATAGGTCCATGACCATCACAGGGAACAATGAGTAGGGGCAAGGGTTCTAGTGGAAGGAACTCATTTCAGAGATAGTCACATAACAGTGCACAGGTTCAATCTTGTGTTACCTGTTGGGGGTGCGGAGGACCCCATTACCAGCGTGACTTCCCAGAGTTACAATCAGGGTTCGTGTATAGAGAAGGAAAGGCACCAATGGGGAGAGCAAGTAGCAGCCACCAAATTTATGCAGTGGTTAATAATCGCCAGGATGAACATCAATCCACAGTGGTGGAGTCATCAGGTACGCTAAATCATATTAATGTTAATATTTTGTTTGATTCTGGTGCGACAGATAGCTTCATTTCACCATCTGCATTAGAAAAGAGTGGCTTGGCAGCCTACGAGCACGATGACTCTAAACAAGTCGAGATGGCTTCAGGGGAAAAACAAGCAGTAGGACCTAGTGTTGATAATTGTATAGTAGACCTGGGAGTGTGTACTACCAGGTTGAAGGTATACGCCACTGCCCTCGGGGCATATGACCTAATCATTGGAATGGATTGGTTAGCAGCTCATCGAACTTCGGTAGATTGTTTCTCAAAGAGGGTGCTTTGTGTCAATGATCAAGGAAGACTAGTAGAGATCCAAGGTGTATAGAGAAAAGTGTCATTACGCTTTATATCAAATATGAAGGTTAAGCAATGCTTGAGGAAAGGGTGTCGACTTTATGTAGTGGAAGCAGTGAATGAAAGGAAGGGACCCTCATTGGATCAGTACCCGGTATTGTCAGAATTTCAGGATGTTTTTCCGAATGAGTTACGAGGGTTACCTCCTGAGAGGGAGCTTGATTTTACTATTGAGATAAAACCTGGTGCAAAACCAATCTCCAAGACTCTGTATCGGATGACAACGTCGGAACTTTGTGAATTGAAAATGTAGTTGAAAGAGTTACTAGACTTAGGGCTAATAAGGCCCAGTGTCTCACCCTTGGGCACGCCGGTAATTTTTGTAAAGAGGAAGGACGGATCCTTACGACTGTGTATAGACTACAGGGACTTGAACATGCTACAGTGAAAAATAGGTACCTGATGTTGCGAATAGATGACCTCTTCAATCAGATGAAAGGAGCAACGATATTCTCAAATATTGGTTTGCGATCAGGGTATCATTAGTTAAGGATTAAGGAAGGTGATATCCCAAAAACTGCCTTTCGAACTCTATTTGGACATTACGAGTTTGTTGTAGTACCTTTCGGATTGACCAATGCACCAGCAGTATTCATGAGCCTCATGAACGACGTATTCCAAAAGTACTTAGATCGATTTGTACAATTTTTTTTGGATGACATCCTCATCTATTCCAAGAATGAAAGAGAACATGAGGAACACTTGCGAATAGTGTTGTCCTGCCTTAGAGAGAACAAATTGTATGGGAAGTTGTCGAAGTGTTGCTTCTTATAGAAAGATATCCACTATTTGGGTCATATCATTTCCAGCGAAGGAATCTCTGTGGACCCAGAAAAGGTAAAGGCCATTATGGAGTGGCTGGTGCCAAAAAATGCCCATGAGCTGAGAAGCTTCATGGGGCTAGCAGGTTATTACCGGAGATTTGTAGAAGGATTCTCAAAAATAGCAAAACCCATCACCACCTTGCAACGCAAGGGGGTCAGGTATGATTGGACAGAAGAATGTGATAGTGCATTCATTGAGCTTAAGAGGTTACTAACTAGTGTGCCAATTATACGAGTGTCGTATATGGAAAATGACTTCACAGATTGCACGGATGCCTCGAAGCAAGGGTTGGGGGCCGTGCTAATGTAGGATGGAGGAGTGATAGCCTATGCGTCAAGGAAGTTGAAGAAACAGGAAGAGATATACGCGACTCATGATTTAGGGTTGGCAGCTGTAATGCTAGATTTGAAAATTTGGAGTTACTATCTTGTGGGGTGAAACTTTGAGCTCAAAACGGACCATCAAAGTTTAAAACATCTCTTCACTCAAAGAGATTTGAATGCCAGGCAAAGGCAATGGAGTGAATTTATGAGTGAGTACGATTTTGGTATTTCGTACATCAAGGGAGAGGAAAATGTGGTCACAGATGCCTTGAGTAGGAGACCACATATCTTCTCCTTGGTAACCTTAAAGGTCAATCTGAGAGAACATGTGTTGACACAACTTCGAGGAGACAGTTGGTATTTAAAGGTTACTTCAAACCTCCAGAGCGGGAGGCAGTTAGATCCAAAGTACGAAGGATATAGTCTAGAAATAGACGAACTGTTAAGATATCGAGGGAGGATGTACATCCCTGACAATGGGGATATTCAAAGCATCATACTGAAGGAAGCCCATAGAGAACTTTATTGTGCGCATACGGGTGTGAAGAAGATGTACGCAGATATGAGGAAGCTCTTCTTCTGCGTAGGCATGAAGCGCGATATAGTCCATTTCGTCGCCAAATTCCTAGAATGTCAACAAGTGAAAGCTGACCACTATCACCCGACAGGCCTCCTACAACCACATAATGTTCCTATGTCCAATTTGGAAGTCATCTCTATGGATTTTGTTGTGAGGTTTCCACTCACATCCCATAGACACAATGCCATTCTTGTGATAGTGGATAAGTTAACCAAGAGTGCTCATTGTATTCCGGTTAGAGACACTTACGATGTCACTGATGTGGCACGTGTGTTTGTAAGCGAGGTTATCCGTTTGCACAGGATACCTAAGAAGATCATTTCAGATAGGGACTCTAGATTCACTTCTAGGTTTTGGACAAGTTTATAGTCAACGTTGGGGACTCAGTTGAACTTAAGCACAGCTTATCATTCTGAAACAGATGGAAAAACTGAGAGAGTAAATCAGGTCATGCAAGACATGCTTAGGATGTATGTAATGGATAATCAAACCCAGTGGGAGAAGTACCTACATTTACTAGAGTTTGCCTACAATAACAGTTACCATAGTTCCATTGGAATGCCACCCTATGAAGCTTTGTATGGGAGGCCATGCAGAACGCCATTGAGTTGGGATAGACTAGAAGAACGAGTAACAGTTGGGCCATAATTGATTCAAGAAATGGAGGAAGATGTGATTTGGATTAGGCAGAGACTAAAGGAAGCACAGGATAGGCAGAAAAGTTATGCAGATGCACACAAGACCGACCGAAGTTATGAAGTGGGAGACCAGGTTTTCATTCGCATCAGGCCTAATAAGAGTACCATACGATTCGGGAAGGGGACAAAATTATCACCTTGGTTTATAGGACCATTCAAGATCGAAGAGAAAATTGGACCTATTGCATATCGTCTCGTATTGCCACCCCACTTGCATAAAACTCATAATGTATTTCATGTATCTGTTTTACGTCATTATGTTGCTGATGAATCACATAAACTAAATTAGAAGGAATTGTAGGTATCGGACGTGGGAACCCTCAAGGTAGAACTGTTATGCATATCAGACCATAGAGTCTGACAGCTCAGGAACCATGTACAAGACCAAGTTAAGGTCCTGTGGGACAAGTATAGTCCAGGATCTCCTACTTGGGAAGATGCTGAGACATTACGACGAGACTATCCCTCACTTTTTTTACCACCTCGAGAACATGTTTCTCGATGGTTGGGTGTATGTAACACCACCTTTTGACTTAGACAACCAGGATTACCTGAGGCCTATATACTTTATTTTCTAGACACAATGAAACTATTAAGTGATACACTTAAACTTTAAATGTATGAACTTTTATGAATGATTAAATGTTGTTGATGATGATGTATGTAATACGATCTATTATGTGAATGTAAATTTTACGAATGTTTAAATGGTATTGATGCTGATGTATATGATGCGACATATTGTGAGAATGTGAATTTAATGAATGTTTAAATGCTATTAGAATGATGTTGGATATGATGCAATCTATTTTGGGTAAATGATAATCTTATGAATGTGTGTCGAAATTGAATTATGGGATATTATGAGATCTATTTCTAATTGGAAAACTTTGATGTTAATTTATCGGTATAGGGATACCAAATTGAAACGATGATAGTATGCAATTACATGGTGATAATGCATAGAAATGTATGAGTTTGTGTTACAAACTAATCTGCAGATTAAGGGCTATGAAATAGTGAAGGGATAATGAAGATGAAAGTGGATATCAGGACCACTAATCGAGAAACATTATGGTATGAATATTGTATGTGAAATTTATATTGGTTTGGATGCATTGCTATGATATGTGGACCAATGCATGATTTCAGGTGATGACACTGCCGAAAACCAAATAAACGATGACAAGACCTCCAGCAACACGGTGCCACTATGTATTCCATTGTAGGGTGTGGACCCTAGTCCTGTTAGGAAGGGTGGATGCATTTCCCACCGTGTATCCTCCATTGTAGGGTGTGGACCCTAGTCCTGTTAGGAGGGGTGGAGGTATTTCTCACTGTGTATCCTCCGAAACCTGAAGTCATGGGAGGACAGTGTTAGTTCACGCTCCCCAAGATGTGTGATGATGACTGTCAGATGCCTGCTAGGGAAGCTTGGTTGAGATAGAGACACTTCCGCTTACAGGTTCTATTTGGAGTTAGGTCAATATAGTTGACGCTCCAAGATAGTCTAGTAGAGGAAGGATAGGAATGGATATGGAAGTAGGTTAGGGAGGAATGATGAGTAGTAATAGTTGAGAAAGTATGAAGATCTGTCTTGTGGTGGAATTTAATGTTTTCCCTTCAAAAAAAAAAAAGAGAAATGAGTATATATGAATATTCATTATTACGTAACTAAACCACAGTTGTTAAAAATAAAATTGTTGAACCAGATAATAGTAATTAAAGGATTTCTCAAACAATTGATTGGTTTGTTGTCTTTTATAAAAGACTAGTCTTGCTGACTGGATTGGATGCATACATAAATTACTAAAGGATGACAATTTTGATTATTAGTACATGCACAAAATTTGTATGTACTAACTACACATGCATTTCTTGTACATATACACTGGTATGTATGAGTTTTTTGGACTTACTTACTGATAATGTCGGTTAATTGTTATGAATGTGTGAACCATGTTTCTTTTCCTTGTAGCATAAGATACCTTAACTTCGGGATGAAGTTTCCTGAAGGCTGGGTGTATGTAGCAACCCTAGTTGAATAAATGTTTAAGGATTATTAAGTAAACATTAATTAGGGGATTAATTGTCTTAATATGGTATTAATTAAACGAGATTGGTATAATGATACTAATTAAATAATTATTAATTAATTAATGGTTGCAATTTGATTAATTAATTGATTAATTAATTACATGTTACATTCATTGATATGGGTATTAAATTAATAGGGATAATAAATTATAAGTTAATTTGTTAAATACTTACGTACACGGGAAGGGATAAGACATTGAATATAAAGGGATAAGAAATTAATTATGAGGGGATAAGGTAATAAATGGGTGGGTAAGGAAGTAAATGCGAGAGGTGGTGAAGGAAGGATATGGAGGGGGACGAGGTTTACGAGGAGATTACCATTCTACGAGAATTTTTTTGGGGAGGTCTCGCTTGGATTGCACAGAGGAGAGTTGAGTTCTGTAGTAGGATTGGATCAGTACAGGAACTGGTTTGCTGGAGGTTTTAGGAATGGGGGCCAGGATATCCATATGATATCCTGGAGCTAGGAAGTTGTCCTAGTTGGCAGGGTGGAACAAGGTTTTGGGCAGTGTTTACACAATTCAAAAATGGTCAACAAGGCAAGCAAAAAGCAGAGGGTTAGCATCAGACCGAGGTAATTTAAATTAAGTATTTGTTTTATTTCTGTTATGGAATCAGTATTCGTTATGATAAATTATATGCGTGGGTGCTGAGTTTATAAGAAATTACTGAGTTACAAAAATCAAGTAGCAGATACTGTTAGTTTGATTAAATATTTGTTGTTAAATTAACTTGCGTTTGTGCTAAATTAAAAGGATTTATTGAATTTTCAGAAATCAAGTAGATATTACTGTTAGAGTTTATTAATTAATGGATGTTAAATTTATATGGCCACTACAGTATACAAATTTCTGTAAGAGTAGGTTAGTTCCTAGTAGGATTTGTACTAGTGGGATTGGTGTCTCCTGTAGTGTTGGTTTCAAGAGCAACAAAAGAAAAAAAATAACACAAAAAAATCATTTATAAGGAGAACAATATACTCACAAAAATCACATTGTATTAATTTACAATAACAATATATCTCTCTCACTCAAAATACATCCATGAGGCCTCATAATATATCCTTGAGGTGATTACAACAAGATTTTCATTATAGCATAACCATCTCCATAATTGTATCCACAATATCTCCATCCCCAATTTCACTCATTGTCCCCATCTTTCATCGTACATAGACTTCTAGAATAAGTCTACTTTCATGAATAATAATTTATCATATCATAAGTATGAATTATTCATTCATACTCCCAATTAATGAATACTTATGATTCAATATGGATGTTTTGAGTTGTCTTCATCATCTTCAGTCTTCTTCATCTACATCATCTTTTTTCTTCTTCAATTGTCATTGTCTTCCCAAGTTATATTTGATTCAATCATATGAACTACATCATCTTTAATCAAATATTTCTTTAGCTTATCCTTGACATTCCATGGGTATTCTATCGGTTATCATTTAACCATTACATCATACCTAGGGTTTTCCTCAGCTCACCCTTAACCATTAAAAAACTCAAGTTTGTTTCACATTATCACGAAACATTCATTACATTAGTGGTTTTGGTTGACGAGAAGCCTGCATATGTTATTACAAAAAGGTTTTGATTTTACCATGAACCAATACAAAAATACTTGCCTCAAAAAAATAAAAACTCTTCTTAAAATGACATTTATGACAAGTGACCTTTGGAGGACCAACTAACTCATGAAATTTATATGGGAGATATTGTTTTACATTTCAAGACTTATCCCTGTAAAATCCTTTCAACATAAACACAACATTTTTCCATTCAGGGACATCTATACAAGCACATTGTATCTATATGTAAGGCTTTAATATACCTTTGTTCCAACACTTATGATGATCGTGACTTTTGAGACCACAAATATATCATGGATGTAAATTCCAACATTTTTCCTTTGCATGTCATTTTCTTCGACATTGATTGCAACATTATTCTTTCTTATCCACTTGATTTGTTGTTGAGGCTCTTACCCTTGATTCATTGCTTCTACTACTACTTGTAGATGATTAATTTGTTTTCCATGATTCTTTTTTTACAAATTTGATGTTTTCATTGCTTTTGTTTCCTTCATAACCAATGCCTTCATTTCTTAGTCTTACATATTCTTGTACGGGATTATGAATATCTTGACAATTCTTTCCTAAACCTTTACCATCATAAACCATTTTATTCAAAAGTTTTGACCATATGCCCTTTGTGTGCTTTTCAAAGAACCCTATTTTATCACCATGAGAATCATCATTTGAAGCATCATCATTTTGATTCTAAGAACAAGAGAAAGACATATGTACATCAACACTATTATTATCAACCAAATCATAAAAAATATCATCACTTGTACAGGTTGCATCATACTCCATTTATTCATGTTTTAGTTATTGTACTTCATTTGTGAGTTCTAGGAACACATTCTCCTTTGCCAACAATTCTTGTTGTAGTGATTCTATCAATTTGTCCATTTGATATTCAATTTTAAAAATATCATCCATAAATTTTTCTAGTAATGTCAACTTTACTTCTAATGTGTCAATGCTTTATGTAGCAAAACAAACAAAATCACGATGAAGTTCATTATCTCTTGTTGTGGATTCTGCAACTTTTCCAATTATAGATTGATTTTGTTTTTGTATCCTTTTTATTTCTTGTAAAGAATTATCAAGGTCTTGTTGTAGCAATTCAATTTCTTGATTACCTATTTGAAGTATTTTTCCTTGTTTTCCCATGTTTAAAATTGCAAATGATTAATGCTTCACTATCTCTCGCTGAAAAATAACCACAACAAATCGAGTGTCAAGTACAACCGATCATGTACACATATTTCAAAACACGATGATTAAGAAAATATCTGATACCATCTAACATGCACCCAAAATAGTCAATACAACAATACTTGAAGCTTTACTTTCAAGTAAAAACTTTTACCAGACTTTTCTATATCAAAAACTTCAAAACTCAAATTTGAAGCTTTACCTAAAATACTCTCAACATCACTCTCGCTTTGACACTCTCATTTTAACATCAAACTTTACTAAATACTTTTACTTGACTTACAAAAGTTACCTTACATTTGGACTACTCTCATCCACAAAAAAATATCACAATGTCTCCTTTTTACAAACTATATAAACTCTTCTTTCAAACCAAAACACCTACACCTTTCACCTTAAGGATGACATTTTTTTGAAAACGTAAAATAAGTCGCTAAGACCTTCTAAACCTTTTATACCAAATACCATGCCACTCACCCTTATTAACTTTATGACTTGAATAATAAGATAAATTTACAAAATGACTCTTTTAACCTCACATACACATTACTTTGTCTTAAGCTTTTACCCCACATGGCTTTACAAAGCCCCGTTACATCACTATCATCTTTTTTATTGCAATTTAATACAAAACTAAGACCACTTTTATTTTAATTATAAAACTTCTTCCTTTAGTAATGTGCTTCTACGTGGCTCTAATATGGTCATTCCAAATAAAAATGTTTCTCCCCGTATTTAGATCGGATGGTTGTCTCTGTATAGATCTTTATATCCGGCGGCTACTCGTTGGTGGGCTCACAAATAACATTGTTCTCGTGGTTCTCAAAGAATTCGCTCATGCAAAAGTGCCTTCACCCAAAAACACACAATTAAAACAAAATCAAGCTTGGTTTTTTACCGTACACGAGTAGAGAAATTGCTTGATGGAAACTGTAAGCAAGGAGCTAGTGCAACGTTGAAAAAGCGATCCTGTCACCACATGCTCATCTAGCAATGTCATTGTTGAACGTTTCAACGATAATGGCCTTCAAACCTGCTAAACGACCCTACAAGGGAATAACGATTTTGTTTCACTTCAGAAATTTCACCATTCTTGCTGATCTCAAATTGTAAGCTCTTCTTGCCTGTTGTCGATGAAGTTCAGATAACGTTCATTTATGGTAGACCATCACTCGAGGTGTTTATACCCTCGTATCCACAGAGAGCTCATGCTTCATGAGCCTCTTTGCCTTCAGTGCTCCACGAGCTTGAGCATGAAACTGAATTTTCATTGATTTTCTCTGAACAATCCGCTCCTTATGAGAATCTGCAATTCGCACGATCACTCGGAGAATTGATACAACATTGGATAGAAACTCCTTCAATAACAAATTCGCGGCCCAATAACAGTACTAAGGCTCTGTAATAATGGTCATGATATTCTGGTTCATAAGTTCCAGCTTAGATGTGATCCCCTTCCATCTTCTCAATAATACTTTTGTTCAATAGACTTGTGATATAAACAACGAAAACGAAACGAGGCTTAGGTGTTTCCCACGCATTCCTCTGAATCATTATTCTCATCAATTGGGCTCTTATGTATTCCACACTCATTCGTAAATAGTGATCTCTTCTTTTTCCTCTTGCACAGTTCACACTTGAAGAGAACTTACTTTCTTTAAAGAAAAATCTACTTCGGCAAATATTTCTAAAAAAAAAAACTGTTAAAATACTTAGCATTGAAGCTCATATACTCGCGCTCTTAGTCACGTTTCTCTCGGATCTACAGCGTGTAGAGAGATTCTGTGCGGCGTAGTTGTAAATATTGCATGCCACAAAACTTCTACAGTGCACAAGCTGCACGGGCGCTGTGATAAAACATTTAATGAATACAAAATAGAATACCGTGTTGATCTTATGCTCCAACAACTTTTGAACTGTTTCTACAACTTGCAAAACACACAGGGCTTGTGCTATCAAACTTCTTCTACTTCCTTGACTTGTTGCTACTCTTCTTATTGTTTTGAATTTTTTTTATTTTATTTTTACTACCCACAGACTAGAACATATATAGATAAGGACTTCTACAGACTTCCTGTAGAAGTAAAACTGACTCGAACAATAAATAGGTCAATTCAATAAATACGAGTGACTGCTATCTACTTAACTTGATGGGATTACAAAAAATTTACATCAAAAATTTGAATTGACATATATTGTCAAACATTTGTTACTGCACAAACTTTTAGATTAATGATGAAATGCATCTCTTGCTAAAGTTTTGTAAATATGTCTGCAATTTGTTCTTTAGACCTGCAAAACTCTAAACAAATCTCTTTGTTATTCACCAATTCTATGATGAAATGATACCTTCTATCAATATGTTTGGTTTTCTTGTGAAACACGTGATTCTTTGATAACATGATGGTTGAATTGTTGTCACAAAATGTTGTAGTTGGTTCACAACAAATATTTTAACATTCTTCTCATCCAAACTCCTTGACAAGTTGCGCTTGTAGTTGCGACGTACTCAGCTTTTGCTGAAGAAAGAGTCACTATGGGTTGCTTCCTTGATTCTCATGATACTATACCTGTTCCAAAACGGAATGTGTACCGAGAGGTACTTTTCCTGTGATCTGTGTTGCCTCCACAATCATTGTTAGTGTATCCAATAAGTTCGGAATCTTCTGAAGTAGAATACATAATACCAAAATCTTTTGTTCCAATCACATATCTGAGAATACTCTTTCCTTCCTTCCAATGTGATTCTTTTTTATTTTCCATGAATCTTGAAAAGTCTCACTCCATACATAATATCAGATCTCATTGATGTTAAATACATAAGACTTACTATCACTCTTTTAAATAGTGTGGGACCCACTTTGGACCCTTCATATTCTTTGATTAACTTCAATCATGTTATGAGAGGTGTTGGGGCTGCTTTGGAATTTATCATGTTGAATATTTTCAAGATTTCATTCACACACTTAGATTGTGAAATAAATATACTAGCTTTGAACTAGTGAACTTCAATACCCAAAAAATATCTCATAAGCCCTAAATCAGTCATTTCAAATTCATCCCTCATTACTGACTTAAATTCTTCTATGCCAAAATCACTTGTAAAAATCAAATCATCTACATATAAACAAACAATTAACATTTTACCTTGTTGATTTGTTTTGATGTATATTGTTGACTCACATTCACTTCTTTGAAATACATTCTATGTGAAATAGGAATCTATGTGACTGTACCAAGATCTGGGAGATTTTTTTAACACATATATTTCCTTCTTCAATATGTATATTTTTTCTTCTTGTCCTGGAACCTCATAGACTTGTGGTTGTTCCACATATACTTCTTCTTCTAAATGTCCATTCAAAAATTCTAACTTTACATCCATTTGATAAACTCCCCATCGTTTCTTCGCAACAATGGCTAACATAGTTCTCACTGTGTCCATGTGCGCAACTGGTGTAAATGTTTCAATGAAATCAATTCCAAGTTGTTTTGTAAAACCTCTTGCAACTAATCTTTCTTTGTGCTTCTGCACATTTCCATCTGCATCTTTCTTGGTTTTATAAATCCACTTTACACTTATCACATCCTTGTCTTCACGTACATCTACCAACTTCCATGTTTGACAGTTCTCTATGCATCTGATTTCTACATCCATGGCTTGAGCCCATACATTATCTTTGTGATGCCCCTAGGATGAACCTCCAATTGTAAATGTAAATGTAAATTACACATATAAGTTGGTGAGATGATGATACAGGGTGTTTGGTTCTGCACACTCGGTGCATGAAAATCCCATACCAAAGAAGTGCACACATGTTATAATGTATCGCACACATGTGTAAGTGTGCATGGATGATGCACCATAAGAAGAGTGCACACATCCCAGAGTCTCACACACACTTGATTGAGTGTGTGATCTTGAGGCCAGGGAGCATTTGTATATATGTTGTGTTTTATAGGCCGGTGAGCCAGGTTATTATAGGCTAAAATGCTTATATGATTATTAGGCCAAAGAGCCTAGATGCTAAAGGCCAACGTGTCTATATTGTAATTGTAATTAATACTCATATTATTAATAAAGTACACCACTGCATGTAGACCGACCAAACAAAAAAGATGGGGGGATAAACTCCAGTAGAGAGATGTTATTATAGGGTAAAATTCTTATATGATTATTAGGGGAGAGAGCCTAGATCCTAAAGGCAAACGTGCCTATATTGTAATTGTAATTAATACCCATATTATTAATAAAGTACACCATTGCATGTAGACCAACCAAACAAAAGAGATGGGGGGCTAAAATCCACTAGAAAGGGGTAAGGGAGTTGAGAGTGTAGGAAAAGAGGATAAGCTAAGGGGCTTAATCCCAATGGATTATTATATTAATATTCCTAAAAAGTTAAAATATGGATATAATATTGTATATCCTAAGTTTCTAAAGGAGGGACAAGAGAGTCCCTCAGTTGCCCTGTGTCAAAAAAGGAAGATGCATATACATAATAGGTAGATTTAGTATATTTCCCATGATTCCTAGATTATTCACTCATGATTTCCTACCATCCACTCATCCATGCTACTATTTGTACCTGTACCTGATTTGGCTGCGAGTTGAAGAAACGGGTTGTCAAACCCATGGTCCAAAAAGCAAGTTGTCAGGCCTGTGGTCGAAGAAGAGGATTGTCGAGCCCATAGGCATCTCTCTCCAGGTGAGATATTTTCTATGTCGAAGAAGCGGGTTGTCAAGCCCGTAGGCATCTCTCTCCATGTGAAATATTTTCTATGTTGAAGAAGCGGATCGTCAAGCCCATGAGTAGTTTCTCTAAGAAATAAACTACTTAGAATTGTTCCCTAGTGCTCTGGGCAATAGTTATAGGGCTCTGAGACTTCCTGTCCCGCCTATTGTTGAAGCCCTGGAAGGGAAGTGAGGCAGTTGAGGGACTGTTCAGTAGAGAAGGGGCAGACTTCTTGGGGTGGGACAAGAATGTTGGGATTTAGAAACTGTAGGCTAGTTGTAGTAGTTGGGCATCTTGGACTGAGAAATTATGTTGCTTGTGAGACCTTAGACTGGATTAGTATTTCCTTTTCTATGGTGGAGTTTAGTCCCATCTTGGGGGTGACCCATTGTTGATATTATGAGAAGTGTAGTCTATGGTTGGTAGGAACATGGAAGTTTTGCATGCAATTGGTGTTTATTTCCTTAGATTAGTGTCTGTCACATGCTCATTTCAATTAATATGTGTGTACAATTATGAGTTTTATGTCATGGAATCCTTGTTAAAATTATATATATGAATTGTTATTCTTGCATGCATGTTGTTATTATTTCTGCTTAACTATGTTCATATTTAGAATTCAATATTTAATTTAATGGTATCAAAATTTAGATATTTGGTGTGGCATTGCTCAGTTGGTGGTTGGGGATGTTACAATATGGTATCAAAGCTCTAGTTTCAACATTGAGCTTGGATGGGCTGAGTTAGCACAAGGTTGAAGTGAATTTCATAGAGATTTGATTTTAGAGTGGCCAAATTTCAAAGTTACAGTACATCCATGACAAAAATCCGAAGCAATTGAGTGGAATTGGGCAAAAACCCCAATTTCGGTCCTTAAATTCATGGAGAATTTGGGAAATTTGGCCAAGTATTGAGACAATCTTAATTTTGATATTAGTATTAGAGAATTTAGACCTAAAATTGGTCAAATTAGAAGTTCCAGGGAAGTCATGACAAATTGAGCGAGGTTGGTTGAATAAAATTCTCAATTCGTGAATGAATTTGGGAAAAGTTGTGCTCGGAATGTCAAAAAACAACGCACCCAAACATTTGTTGTTGCATAGGTTTAATTTTTGTTTCTTGGAGTTAAATTGAACAAATTTCATGGTTGCAAAACGCCCATGGTGGATATTGGGTGAAAATTGGGTAAAAGCCCCAATTTCTGCGGCATAATCGATGAGGAATTGACGTGTAGGGTGTCAAATTTCATGTGCCAATGTTAACTGATAGATGTAGGGCTAGAATTGGCTGTATGGAATTAATTACAAAAAGGTAATAGTGGCACCAAAAAAAAAATTGAAGTTGGGAAAAATTGGGAAAAGCCCAAATTTTTGCAACAATATTATGGAAAAATGAGTTAAAGCATTGAAAATATTTGGGCGCTCTAATTAGTGGTGATACATAGAAAAAAAAGGTGTGCAGATTTTCACACTAAAATTTTGCGTTGCATGGTGTAAGTTGGAGATGTGTGGAAAACATGTGGTGCGTGGGTGTCGGCATTAAAATTTGGCACTACATGGTGCATGTGGGGGATGCATGAAAAAATTATGGTGCATGGGTGTATGCACTAAGTTTTGGTGTTGCGCGGTGTAAGTTGGAGATGTGTGGAAAAAATATGGTGCATGGGGGTGTGCATTAAAATTTGGCACTGCACGGTGCAAGTTGGGGATGCACGGAAAGATTATAGTTCATGGGTGTGCGCACTAAATTTGGATGTTGCACGGTGTAAGTTGGCAATGCGCAGAAAAATTATGGTGTGCGTGCGTGTGCACTAAAAATTGGCACTATTTTGATTAAAGCTTGTGATGCACGAAAAAGTAAGGGTGTGCAGGTGTGCGCAATAAATTCTTGAGCACTCCATGATGCAGAATTAGTGGTGTGCATATAATATTGGCACACAATGTGTGCACATTGTGTATGGGAAAAGAGCAGAGGAAATTTGTTGGTGTGCATGCAATATTGGTGTGTAGTGAGTGCATGTTAAATAATCATGCCATGTGAAGGTTTAATTAAGGGTGTGTACGAAGTACTGGTGCGCAGTGTGAGCACACTAAACCTTGGCATTGTGCAACATGGAGAGTGAAATACACGTGAAATATTAGCATGTGACACAAACGTTGCACGTAGTAGGTATTAGTGCATGAAACAAAAACATTTTGCGCAATAGATATTAGTGCGTGACACAAGAGTAGAGTGCACTAGAGATTGGTGCGACAGAGAAGTGGCCCACACTCGTTATAGGTGCATGGTGCATGCACTACCTTATGGCATTGTTGTGAATGATAAACATGGGTGTACATTTTCAAACTATTGCACATGAAGTCATTTACATGGTCTACAATAGAAGAAAACCAATGATTTTCTTCCACATTTGTGTATTATTTGAACGTTAACACTTTGTAAGGAATTTTTGAGGCCCTAAATAGTGTTTTCAACTACTCAAAAAATAGTGCACACTTAACATTTTATTTTCGTCTCAAATGAAATAGTTCATTCATAGTTTTCTAATGGTGTATCCCATTCGTCAAACAAATTTAGGATGAGTGTTTTACAACCTGAACAATGGAGGGTAAAATTTAAGACCAGTTTAACTTATGAGGGCCATAAATTCCTTCTTTGGAATCATATTGAGCCACATGAATAGTATATTGAAATATATTGAACCATATAACACATTCATATAGATAAATTAAAATTCTGGGCACATTCAAAATGCATAAGAGGGAATAGAAGGTATTTGTAGCATTTAGGGCCAAAAATGTTAAATGGCATGAAACTTTAGTAGGTTGTATCTAGCATATTGGAGCTCAAATGGAGATGAAAATTGGCCATCATGTTCAAAGTATGAATATGAAGGAACCCAGTTGAGATCCTGTTAAATTGCTAAAGGAACATATGTAAAAAAAAATACATAATTACAATTCAAATTTGCACCTAGTTGAAGTGTGAACAGAAGGAATTAATGGGCAATTTTAAAATGGCCATGACTTTCTGCTCAAAACTGAGAATTGAGAAAGAAATAAGTCATTGGAAAGGTAGTGGATTGAGGAGTCCATGTTATAAAAATAAGGATCATGTAAATGAGGAAATAAAACACAAAAGATACACAATACAGTAGAGACACATATATATGTGGTTGACCCAGTGTGGGCTACGTTCACCAAAGAAATTATCAGGTCCTTCCTTATTATTATCCAACAAAATGAAGAGATACAACCTACAATACTCCCCCAGTAACTTCCTCTTCTTTCTCTAATTGTATCCTCTCTCAGAATACAATATTCTCGATAATACAAAGCCGCAATAGAATTCCCTCATAAAAGAGGGTTGCTTTCTAGGGAGAAAAACCCTAATATAACTTCTACCATCAGGTCTATGGCCTTATAATGAATGGTCCGTATTTAATATGAAATTACAATATAGATTTACAAGACAAGTTTTTCTTTGGGGGTAACCTCTTATGACCCACAGACCCCCCAATCGAGGCGATGAACCCCCCGAACCCCGCAACAGGGGAAATCCCTCCCTACAACCCCCCCATGTGGATGGGTGTATAGTATTCATAGGGTATAAAAATGGATGAAAACAAAGACCTCTAAAACAGGTATATAATCAGGCTCCACAACCAAGAGTTCATGTAATCACCCAAAATTGTGAAATGATCAACAAAATTCAGAGGAAGTTAGAAAGAATAATTTTGGTAACTAGGAAGGATAATATATATATATATATAT
>ML779638.1:253819-269228 GCA_009831015.1 Picea engelmannii | reverse complement strand
TGTACATATGTTTCCAAAATGGTGTATTGTGGATTTAGCTAACAATTGTTTTTGTATTCTTTCATTAACCAAAATCTTTAGAATAGTTATCTTATATGATACAGGTGTTGGAGAGATTAAGGATGATGATAATTCAAAGAAAAATGTATTTAATGAAATGACTAATTTAGGTATGAGAAACAAGGTAGGATTAGTTCTTCAACATGGGAAATGGACGCTTGGGAAGCTAAGAATAGAAAATTTATGGGTGAAGGAAAATACTACAAGAAATCCATTGATTCTAAGTGAAAAACATGGAAAACTTTAATGGTTGAAGTAGTGAAGATATATTGACCATAAAGGGTGTCAATGTACATATAAGGTAATACATTGTGGGAAGAGTTGTTCTCAAAACAATTGTCTTTCATGATTCTAGTTCTGATAAAGAAATACATAGGTTGTATTTGAAGATAAAGGGAACATTTCCAAGGATTAGTCCTACAATTTTGGGATAGCATCCCCATGTTGGTTATCACAGTACCACATCGGAGGCATGGTTGTAGGACAGAAATTAATGGGTGAAGAAACACAAGTGTGTACATACTAAATAAGTTTGAACAATGCATTATATGCATATTAGCTTTAGAAGATGCAATAAAATTTCTAGGAGACGGATTCCATAAATTCAATGAATTCCAGAAGTGGGTAAATTCCATGAACAATTAAAGAAGAAGACATATCAATATGACATGATGGAAGCTAACTATGCAAGTTAGGTTGAAATAAGATGGGTCAGGACAAGAAAGGCTCAAGCTACTCCAAGTGTTCGCATGTCCAGTCTAGAAAGGTTGAATCAATTTGTTTCAATAAATAAATTGGCGTTAAATATTCAAGGTTAATTAGAGAGAATGGCTCGAAATATAATTTGGCATGTAGGTGTTGGATAAGAGAGATCCAAGTAATAGTGGAGTGCCGAAAATTGATATCAACATAATATATGACTACAAATGTACAAAGTAGTCAAGAAAGGTTGGGATGGAAAAATACTCAGGATAGAGAACAATCATGCACACTGAATTTTTTTTTGGTAAGAATACAAGAAAATTTAGGAATCCAGAAAGAAATGAGGTTTTCTTGGAATAATGAAGAAAAGTGTTACAGTGAGAAAAAGGTTGTTGCAATTAGTGTAGCATCACTTATGTTATGGTTTGTTGAAAAACCATACATAGTACATGAAATTTGCATGCAAATGCATTTATCAGAATGTTTATGGCGCATTATTAGTGCATATAAATATTAATCGTTGAATGTATATTTGTTAATATACATGTATAACATAATAAGACTAGGACTAGTCTAATGTTGAATATATATTAATATGAAGGCTATTATTAGTGGTTGTTGTACCAGGAAAGAGAGAATTCTTGCATGATTGCAAGTGTTGCTACTAATGTTGCTACATATGGAGGGAAGAAAAAAAAAGATGAAGTGTTGATTATAAGATTAATAAAAGAGGCATGTGAGCCTCTATTGTTATCAGCTAACCAGGTAGCATCAAAATTATTTAATGGTAGATATGCAAGTATGAGTTTTATGTACTCTTATTTCATAATTGATGAAGGGAATTTAGGTAAGAATTTTCTCAGCCAATTTTACTTTATAAAACCACATTATTGTATTAGTTGAACTCATTGATGTGAATAAAATACCACTAGGTGTCGTAAAGGCTAGAGTATTGTCATAATTATAAAATATTTATAGATTTTGGAATTTATACAGTAACATAGTGACGTTTCATGTTAATTGGTTATGAGATAGTAGCTACAAAAAAAAAATATGAACCTGTTATAGGAATGGATTGTAGAAAAGATAATCATGTATGAGACCATGACATGGTTGGTTATGCAAAGGCTATGTACCACACAAATATCCAATGAAATTCCTAGTTCTAAATAATATTTGGACTACAACCTTTTTGTTAACACTAATGAGAACCACAAAATTATATTCTTGGTGAAATGTTCAGGTAAAAAAGAAAGGCATCCAAATAGTTGAGCATGAAATAAGCACTGTATGGAGAATGTGTCAAGGAATTGGAAATACTTTTGTTTTACCAATGGTGAGATACATGACTTAGATATAGAACATTATGAAAATCAATGGAAATATGCGTTGACTAAGATATGCATTGAGAGTTGCACTTAGATATGATAGAATTGTTATGCTTAAGTGCATTGTTGAATACATTTTTTTGAATGCATGCATACATGATATATAATGGAAATGATTATGCTAACAACTGATATATAATGGAAATGATTATGCTAACAATTATTAAAATATGGATATAACTTTATATATCCTAAGTTTCTAAAGGGGGGACAAGATAGTCCCTTGGGTGCCATGTATCAAAAAAGGCACATGCATATATATAATAGGGAGATTTAGTGTATTTCCCATGATTCTTGGATTATTCACTCATGATTTCCTACCATCCACTCATCCATGATACTATCCATATGTGTAACTAGTTTGACTATAGGTTGAAGATGCAGGTTGTCAGACCCATGGTTGAAGAGGTAAGTTATTGGGCCCATGGTCAAAGAAGCAGGTTCCCAGGCCCATAGGCATCTCTCTCCAAGTGAGATATTTTCTATGACGAAGAAGCACATTTTCAGGCCCATGAGTAGTTTCTCTTGGCGAGAAAATACTTAGAATTTTTCCCCAGTTCACTTGGAAATAACTATAGGGCTCTGAGACTTACTTTTCGGCTTGTTGTTGAATCCTCGTAAGGGAAGTGGGGCAAACAAGGGACTATTGAGCAGAGAAGGGGCACACCTTCTGGAGTGGGACATGCATGTGGGGAATGAGAATATGTAGGATATTTGTAGCAGTTGGGCACCTTGGAATGAGGAATTATGCTAATTGTCAGACCTTATACTGGCTTAGTATTCCCTTTTCCCTGGTAGATTTTATCCCCGGCTCGGGGATCACCCACTATTGATATTACGAGTAGTGTGGTCTATGGATGGGAGGAACATAGAAGGTCTAAATGCAACTGGTTTTTATTTCCTGAGATAAGTTTATTTCATGTTCTTATTTCAATTATTGTGTGTGTGCAATTATGAGTTTTTTGTCATGAAATCCTTGTTGTCAAAATTCTATATATGAATTGTTATCGTTCCATGCATGTTTCTATCATTTCCTCTTAACTCTGTTCATATGAAGAATTGAATATTTAATTTAATGGTATCATAATTTTAATATTTGGTGTGGCATTGCCCATTTGGTGGTTCGGGATGTTACAATCTTTGAAAACATCTTCAAAATTTAATGGATCATCTATTTATGAAAATAGAGAAAAAATTGAAAATGATTTTTTTTCTTTCTCATTATAGATGTCGTGAATACTTCTTGTATTTCTTGGTAACAGACTTGCTAATGTTGGATCTGTAGATGTGGAACTACTTAGACTACTTGTTGGAGTTTGTTGCACTCTAGGTGTAGATTGTGCACCTATTGATCTTACTGGAGTAGTTTGTGTTAGGACTTGTGTCGCAGTTGTAGAAGGAACTGCGCATTGACTCATACATGATGTTTGAACCACTTATTATTACATTTCTTCATGCGCAATAGGATTAATAATCTTGACTATCAATTCTATGCTTCCATCCCATGATTTATTCTTCACGAAATGAACATCACAGTTGATTATAACTTTTCTTGTGACATGGTCATACAATTTGTATGATTTTGTATCTTCAAAATACCCAAAAAATATAAAAAAAAAAATCCTTTGTTTTTTGTCTTCTTTCTTAGCTCATATAGAGCATGTGTGTATGTGACACAAACTAAAAAATTTAAGTGTGCCACATTATGATTCATAGGTGTCCAGGATTCTTGAGAAACTATTTTCTTCACACTCTTTTTCAAACATTTGTTCATGATGTATACTGTAGTTTCTACTTCTTCATCCCAATACTCATTTTCAAAAAGTTTGAGTGCCAACATACTTCGCACCATCTCCATGATGGCCTCATTCTTTCTCTATGCGACACCATTTTGTTGTGGTGTATATCACGCAGTAAATTGCTTGTAGATTCCATGCAATTTAAAAAAATTCTGAAATTCTCTTGACGCATTTTATCCTCCTCTATCGATTCTTATAACCCTGATGTAATAACCATTATGCTTCTCAAAAAGTGATTTGAGCTGCTGAAAACAACCCATTGTGTCAGATTTATGCTTTAGAAAGTATATCCATGTCTTTATTGAGAATTCATCAATGAATGTCAGAAAATAAGTACTTCCTCCCATAGATGGTGTTTGCATTGGTCCAAAAATGTTTGAATGTACAATTTCTAGTGGATATTTTTCTCTATATGACTTGCCAACTCGAAGTGATTCTCTGTGTTGCTTTCCAAAAATGTAGCCTTCACATATTATTTTTGTTTTTTCAATAAATGGAAAACCTTTCACCATATCCTTTGTATGTAGTAGCTTCAAACCTCCAAAGATCAGATGTACAAATCTAAAATTCCATAGCCAAGAATCATCCTGCACATCAGATTGAAATTTTTCCTACATTGTTACACTACTATCTCATTTCTTGATATTGTGTGCATTATTCTCTTCATTTGAGCTGTGCACACTTTATTTTGTAAATGCAGTGTATATTTGTGCATATTTTTCTTTACCAATGGCTTGCATTGTATTTTTATTGTTCTACGGATTCAATGTCAATGGGACCATTTTTTTACTTGTCATATGGATTTGTGCAATAAGTTGATTGCTTGGATATCTTTCCATAATCACACAGTGATTATGTTCCATGTAGATTGTGTATCCTTTCTCTAAAAACTGTCTTGTGCTCATCAAATTACGCCTGATATCCCAGATGGGGTCATCATGGATGAAGAAATGCTAGGGAGGGTGTTGTAGCTCAAATATGTGGGCGATAATATTACAGAAACAACGAAGTTCCTCGAACTTGCACTACACCAATACTTAGAATTGACGATAGATCCAACAATGAACCAGAGCATACTTGTGTTAAAGCTATGGTCCATAATATTGGAGCAAGATGAAATACTAAACATGTTCGACATCCCACACTTTGGCAGGAGAAACGAGGTGAATGCATGTGTTAATTTTCTCTTAACTTGGGTACATGGAAGTTGTTTTTGGCTGGATAGGAAAATATCTATAGATATAGAGCTGATTACAGGGATCATAGGCTTACCATCGCAAGGAAAAGATCTAACTTTGTTGTTTGCAGACAAGAAAACTTACAAGACTCTATCATAGGAAATGAGAGAAAATATTCACACAGTTAAAGGTGTGTGCAGGTTGGATGTGCCAAGCATATGTGACCCAATAGTAAGGGTTACAATAAAGGAATTGGCCTGCAAGTTACTAAGGAAATGAAGAAAATACCAAGTTCCATTAGAATTGATAGCTATGGCTTAGAAGTGTGTCGAAGGGGTCTCGATGAGTTGGGTGGCTTTCTTATTGAACCAATTCCTCATCGAATTCACAAAAGCACATGATAGAGGCATCGAATTCTATTATCCATGGCTGCTAATTTTGATTGCATTCACGACATGGGAAGAGATGGAGTATCTATAGTTCTTGGGTTTCAAAGATAATCCATGCTTGGTATCTAAGTATCATAATGTTTGGTACATTTCTAACAAAAGGAGACAAATCGACACTAATGTGTAGTTCTTTATATATGGTGAAAGGATTAATAAGTGCATCAAGAATAAGCCATGCATTTCACAACAATTGGTAGAGGTGTAAAACCCGATTGTGTGGTTTAGGGTAGACTGACACCATATCTATATAAAAGAAAAGAAGTAACTGAGAGAGGAATGCGTCCAAAAAAAATACAATATCATAGAAGAAGATATCCACCTAAACATGCAGGATTGGGATACAGATTGGAAGGTTGTTGTGAATGGAAAAAAGATGAAACGCAATGAAAATATATGCAGATGAATAGGGTAATGGACTGGGAAATGAAGAGGGAAGAGACACAAAAGATGTGTATTATACATCTCGAACATTTGGAGAGAAAATGAAATAAAAGGGTACGGGGATAAGAAAAGTTGTGCGCAAGAATATGAAAGACAATAAAGTATCTAATAACTATACTTTGACAGATGATGACATTGATATAATCGCTTATAAAGTGAGAGATGTCATAGATGAACCAATTGAGAAAGAGTTGAAAAAACAAGAAGAATTTCTATAGCAAATGCAAGACCATTTCACAACATTGCATCAACTCTTGGAAGTAGCAAGGATAGAACTAGAGCATAGATCTAGTGAAGGATGATCAAAAATCCCAAATGGGGATGTAGGGGCCACCACTTCTTATTTTTCAGATATGGAAACAAGGAACAAAGCATTGAAGATATCACCAGATGTGATAGAGTTCCCAATGCCCGAGATGCAGGAGTATGTATAATGACTAAGTCACATGGACTTAGTTGTTTCAAATATTCCCACAATGATACTGCAAGTCTTGCAGATTGGTATTGCTCAGGAAATACGTTTCTGTGTAGAATGAACATCAATCAAGTAGGAGAAGGTAGCAATAGAAAAGAAAGAGTTGCAGCAAGATTATACCAGTTCTTTACAAGAGAAGAGTGTGGTTGAGGAAAAGGCTGACATGATATTGAAGGAGAAGAGAGAGGTTAAGGAAAATGATGATAGAATATTGAAGGAGAAGGTCGATCCTGAGCAAAAGGAAGAGAGAATACAACAATCAATCCAGAAACTCTATAAGGATATTCCATAAATATTGATGGTTGTAGAAGCCACACTTGAAAAAAAAATATAAAAAATCAAGGAAGTCATTAAAGGATTCCACACGAGCATCGAATACTTAGAATCACGCACCACTCTAGGGACACCACCTGAGGAAAAGGAACAAAGAGACTGGATGAGTGTAAAAATTATTACTCCAACACCTAGGAATTCTTACTTTTTTATCTAGGAATTTCCTTATTGCAATCAGATTAGCAGCACACAAAACAATAATACACTAATGAAATATTCAAATCAATATTGTGTTGTGGAAGCATAAACTAGGAAACCAAATCAAGCACACATGACCACCATAATGTTTTTGTAAATACCCCTAGAAAAATTGCGGAGGGAAAACTAGTGCTGAGAATGATTTTATTATGCTAAAATTAGGTTTCCCATAATAGGGATAAATGGTCCACTGAGATAAATAAAACTATAGAATAACTTGAAAAGGGATGACCTATTGTACAATCAATTCTAGAGCACTTTTCTAGGCATTTGCGACTATCTCTTCGATGAATCATGAATATCTACAACCTTACCCACTATGACCCACAAATCTTCATGATAATCTCCTCTATGACCCACAGATATGTACATAAATTCTGTACAAAAAAGTCTGTACAATTTGACTCTTTCCAGTGGCTTTCTTATGTTGAAACCCACCTACATATAATATATAGATGAACTTATGTTGGCATAGGGGTAGACCCAGGATTCAACGCTCAAGAGCGCACCAACAAAACCCTAACTATCGGCCCTTTCCGCAACACCTGCAAAGCAGATGAAGTCTCACCCGAGGTAGAGGCAGGGGTGGTTGCAGGACTCAGATGTTTGCAACCTTAGATGGGACACTGATCTGTGATTACAAAACCTTAAGAGAGAACTTAACAGTCAAATATTACTACCTGGCCTCAAATTCGAATTTCATCTTCAAGCTTTGAAGATTTGAAGAATATTTGGGACAATCATGGCATATCGTATCTAAGATATGTGAGATATGTGTCGAGGATTTGAAGGGATCATATATTCTAATAATAGGAAAGTAGTTGAGAATGGTTGAGAGAATAGTGGATCTGTAATTATGACAGTCTTCAAGACTCTCATGTATATAAGAGAGTGTTCTCTCCTCATGAGGAGGATCATGTTATTCATAGGAGATTAGCTTGGAGAGTTATAGATCATGTAATTCATAATTTAGTCTTTTAATGAGGAGAAGGGGATTCTTAGCTTTGTTATTCTTTCATGCTTTGTCATTTGACTCTTGTAATTTAATTTGAGATTGATATATTGTGTGAGCTCACATATGTCTTTTGTCATTCAACTCTTCACATGTTGTATTGCTTTCCTAGATTAATTTACTGCTTTCATAGTTAGTCTTTCAATGCTTTCCTAGATTAATTTCATTTCAACAAATTAGATTAGATTAGTTCTACTTCAATCCTACATATATAGTGTGTGTGCTTCGTAAGCCTACGAACCTCGGATTGACAAATTAAATAGTTGGGAAAGTGCTACAATGGAATTAAACGACAATATTTTCACCTTACATTTTGGCATTGTTTCCAGGGAAGAAAAATGGATTGAAGTTTAGTTTGATTTTCTTGCAAGCATAACTAGAGTGTGAATTTCAATTTCAGCAAGTGTGCTTGATTTTTGCAACTATGAAGAGATTTTCATGTGTTTCAGCAAGTATGATTTTCATTTTTTTTTTTTTTTTTATTTGGGTGTTGTAAGAACCCCTTTTGCAATATGATTTAACCATGAGTGTCATCTTGGAACAGCTCGCTCAGATCCTGGTGAAAATTGGGATTTCTTCTTCTCAGGAAGAGGAGATCTTGACAACAACCCAGATCTTAAATACTCCTCCATAAACAAACGAGAAATCAACATCTGAGGAACTTGAGGAGGACAATGAGGAGTTACAGCAAGATCTAAGCGAGCCAAAACACACCTATGAAAGCATTATCGAACAATGGTTCCAGGTAAGTACTCGATTAGCCCCATTTTTTTATTTTTACTTAGAAAGTTTGCAGTCACAGCAACTAGATTCATTCATTCTCGTAAAATCATATTTTTCATTTGAAAAATTTCCATTGAACATATTGTTGTTATTGTTACGTGAATGGCTCCATTGGAAATTTGCCTACATGTAACTAATTTTTAATTCCATTTAGCATAGAGTAGGTAGGTTTTATTTTTCAGTTTTTCTTTTACCTAGAATAAGTATGCTTTCTTCCATGCTTCATGCGATTGTGAGGATCAGAAAATAGGAATGATTTTGATTTCAAGAATGAATGTATTTGCGTCCATCCTTTGACCTACAAATAAACACATTGAAAAAAAAAATTGTAGATGAATAAAACACAGCGAAAATTTTCACTATTACATCATGCTGATAAAGAATTTTTTTTTACATACTGTTACAACATGTTGATACAACGAAAATTGTACATGTTTTTTCAACATGCTAGTACAACAACATCTGACATGTTGTTACAACTAAATTTTGTTGTAACAATGATTGAATAATAAAACAAAACAAAAAAATAATAATAAAAATCGTGTGTTCATCCTAGACCTCCAAGTATAAAAACACAAATGAATAAAAACAAAACCAAATTTTACATATTGTTTTTTTTTTTTTTTTGACAAGAACGGTTAGGCTGCATTAAGCGGTATTTTGGAAAGCCAAAATCAGAAAGTTACAAATCTGAAGAAGGTTGGTGACCTCTAACAGTGCTGCCAACCTTCTTGTGAATGTCTTGGGAGACCAATTCCATCTGCTTCTTGAGCTAATTCGAGAAAATGACAAAAAATGCATACATGAGTAAATTCTCACAAACTGTGAGCACAGTAGAAGACAGAAGCAAAGAATTAAACCGAGGGGGGTGGAATTTTCCCCTTAAAGAAGGGATCCGGCTTTTTCTGAGAGCCTAAAGAAATGTTGGAGGCCGCCTCCTTTTCTCTGCGTGCTTTGTTGGTCCTTCACCCTTGGGTAAGGGGTGGAGACGGAACTGAATTGTCTTTAGGTTCAAAAGTTTCCACAGAGCCGCTAGAGGGGACTGAAACAACCAGACCTGCAGGGGCAGAGGGTTCTGGATCTGAAGCCCGGATTTCTCTCGCTGCTACTGAATCTGGGGGGGTGGAATCCGGAAGGCTTTCGTCTACCAGAGGATCTTCCTTAACTATTGTTGCTTCTGGATCTAGGGCTTCATCTTCCTTCAATGCATCAAAGCTGTTTTTATTTTCTAGAGTTGCCTCTGCTGAATGAGTGGCCTTTGGAGCCTGGGGTAGTGGATCCTTTCACCTTGGCTGCCTTCGTCGGTTAGATACTGGCTGAAAATCATCTTCTTTGATTGGTCCCGGCTCCTCAGAGGCTTTGGGGTAGCTTTTTGGGAAATGACCGTATGCATGGCACCGGAGGCACTTAAAAGGAATCTGCTCGTAGTCCAGCTCTTGGATATGGAACCGTTCCCCCAGGGAGAGCTTAATGGCTTCCGAAAGGCCTTTCTCAAGGTTAACCTCAACACAAATATGAGCACAGGTAAACTGATCCCCTTTCGGCTCCACACTGTCCAGGAAACGCCCAAGCTTATTTCCAATGTCCTCCAGAGATCTTTTCCCCCAGAGATGCAAGGGAAGATGAGGCAGCCTAACCCAAATAGGGGTTGTGGTGATGTCGACTCCAGGATTGAATTCAAGAGTCCAGGGGGCTAAGAACATCCCTCTCGACCCCATGAAATAGGGTCCAAATATGAAAACTAGATCACGGTCCTCTGTCCTCAAGAAACTGAAGACAAAAAAACCCCTGCCTACTACGCACCGAGAGACTTTTCCCTGTATCAGTGACTTCCAACGATCATCCATCCATGCCTCCACCGTTTTGGGGCTGGGCCATAACCCCGTAAACTTTTCGATGAGGGACTTTTCTGCTAGAAAGAGGGCAAGGTTGCAAGGCTCCTCTGGAGATAGCTCCAAAGAAGGGATCTCCTCCATCTTCTTAACAAACTTAGACGAGAGAGAAGGCTTGGATTTAGGTCCTGCCAAGTGGACTAACGCTTTGAATGCTTCCAAAGGATATTCTTCCATCTCGGCAATCGGGTCTGGGGCCATCGTGGCAGGGCGTGACCACCAGCAAACAAGAAGACGGAGCAAGTTGCAGAGGCAAGCTAAGACCACTGCTCCAAAACGCATGCACGCAGGAGGGACGCTCTGAAAAATGTCGATCCGTGGCCCTGTATGCAAAGAAAGCAAGGGGAACCCTGATCGGCTGCTACAGATGAAGATCTGCACCCCTGCAATCGAAAAACCAGAGCAGAGGCGGCTAGGGTTTAGGCCCTAGCCGCATTGACATTCTGTCTCGCTTCATATTTTTCAAATTTTACATATTGTTACAGCATGTTGAAACAGTAAAAAATTTTCTATGCTGAAACAGTGAATTTTTTTTACATGCTGAGACAGTCGTTGTTACAGTGAAATTTTTCATGCTGTTACAACAAGCTGTTACAGTGAAAAAATTTCATGTTGTTACAACGAAATTTTTCATGCTTAAACAGTGACACTTTTTGCTGCAACAATGATTAAACAGTGTCATGCTTTCACTCTTCTCATTTTTAACTTCTGGTCTGGTCCATTTCTGAAACTATGTTCTGCTTGCAATTGGTTGAATTGCGTTTTCCACCCATGCTAACCCTGTAGCCTGGAAACAAAAGAAAAACTTGCAATTGTGACAATGAAATAAGAAAAAACTTCGGTGGACTTCTCCTGGATCTATGATAACAAACAAAAAAAAAATCAATTGATTAGTCAAATCCTCTTTCTTTTCCTCACCTCCGATGAATGAGAATCCACATGTGATTTTTGTCACAAATTTCGGTAACTAGAACAATATGCAAGTGACAATTTTATGGGATTGATTAGTTAATGCACATTTTAAGTTCTCAAAAAGATTTCAGGATCAATCCTTTCTGGGGTCGATTGTTAGTTTTCAGTTGATGACCCAATCCCATTCTTTGTTGACCGTTGTGCTACCAAGAGATTGAAGAGATTTTCCTGTCGGAGGTTACAAAACTAAAATCGATCTGTCATTTGATTGTGTATCAATTCGATTTGCAACAATCTTCTTGCCAATTCATCTCTTCCAGAATTAAATGATGGTCTTGATCTGCGGTATTGGAGATATGTTTCCAACTGTCATGATTTTCTTGCTCTCGCTGGACATTTTTCCCAAATTTGATTTCACATGAAATATCTAGTTTGATTTCTAATGCTCAAATTGAAATTGTCTGTCAATTAATGTCCATTTGTAGACAGTCAACTTCAGGTGCAATTTGCGAGCAAACAATGACGAATTTTAAAAATCCGACACATGGGTTTTGGGCGGAAGGGTCTCATTTAGCTGATACGAGAGTGGTTTTTGAAAATTCTGCTTGGTTTGAGAGAAGTTTTTATTTTTATGAACATGAAAATACAGATTTTGGGATGGCCGGTTTTCCAACGTGGCACCAAAACATAGGCAGCTGAGAGATATGTGAATCCTGTCTTTAGCGGACATACTACCACGATTGGGAAAGAATGGAGCTTAAGAACGCAAATCCTTCCAGCAAAAATTCAACACCACGCATTGAAAACACTGAAACTCGATCCAAACACAGGCAGGAAAGTTTTATCATAGTTTTTTTTTTGTAAATAAATTATATTTTGTTTGTAAATAAATGAAATAGTTTAAATAAATAAAATTTATGTATATATATTTTTGTTTGTTTGTTTTGTATTAACAACAACTAATATTTCTTTGTTTGTTAGTTTTTAATAACATAAATTCTTTTTGTTTATATATATGTTTTTGTTTTGTTTTATTATAAAACAAAAACAATAAAACAAATAAAGAAAACCAATAAACTAAAAAAAAAATTATAAAACCATGAAAACACACAAAAACATTATAAAAATCAACATTATAAAAACCAAAAACATTGTCAAAAATTGAAAATGGACATCTCATTCCTGAAAACGATAGTCAAGACATGTTTTTTTCGCTTAACATTAATTGGTTTTTCTTAAGTCACTTCATGCACCAATGGACAATGAGATAAGCATGCAATGGCAACAGGTATAAAAACGCAGTTTATTTCTTTGAGTTTTTCGCATTCGTACTTATTTTTGTTTTGCATGATATGTTTTTCGAAATTCTCACAATTTTTATGCAGGAATTGTACTAAGATTTTTAGGTTCATAGCCGAGCACATCCCATGCTGTAGTGATTTTCATGAATCACAACATTCTTCAAATAGTACATGCTTTGCTAGGCAGCTTGAAGGAGTTGTTACTCATCAGAAACATCATGACGGTTGTTGATACACAACAACATTTTGCTGATACACTATTACTTCTTCATTTTGCCAAATTTCATGCTGTGACACTATCCCATTTCTCCTTCAAAACCGATTAATCATCCTGGTGTTGAAGCCATATTCCATTACCTTAACTTTCATGACTTCACACATTCCTATTCCTTTCTGAGTTGCATACATTCCTTTATCTTTTCAGTTCATTTTTGCCTTCTTTTTCCTTTCCAATTTTCCTTCCGAATAAAACAAACCCCTTTCCATTATTACATTTCCTTGCCATAAACCATGTTGCTACTGAGATCTTTACATCTATAGTCCTACCAATATTTTTATAAACTCACATTGACTGATGTGGGATTCCTTAAAGCCCACTTTTCAACAATATTGCCCCATCGACCTTGACACATTATCTGGGATATAGACTAGAGTTCATTTTGAGTACCTAGAGGCTTCCATGCCTTAATGGCAAGTTCTCTCACTGGCGATCATGGGAATACATCAATGTCCCTTGATCATCAGATCTTGCAAGTGGCTTGACATCATCCCATCTATTTTCACTTCGCAAGATGTACTTGGGTACCTTGACACTCATTGTCATCACTGGTGAGTTTGTCTCGCATTGGTTAACGACATTCATCAATGGACGGTAATCCATTGATTTTTCTTCATGCTAGACATCGACACATTCATTTGCATGATGAGAATTGTACCATCAATTTTGTACCAGGTGAAGACTATACACTTTTTCATGATCCCCTCAGTACTTGCAATAGTTTGATTTCGGATCTATGAGAGTTCCATATTCTCTGCCTTCCACATTTCTCATGATTCAGTAGTAGCAGTTTAGATTCCTTCACTTCCCATGATCCAGTTACAATGGAAACAACATTAGTAGTTCCATTTTCCTAATCTTGCAGCAGTGACACCTTCCATCTTCCATCAGTCACAGTCATATATTCTTTACTCCAGCAGTTACAGTAGTTGCAGCTACAGCTCTAGTCACGTTTTCCTGATCCAACATCCACAACAACTACATCTACTTTTTGGGTAAGTGGAGGTATGTTCTTTTCTGTTAAGAACCAAATATCAATATAACATAGAAAAACCTCAGAAAAAGTACTCAACGCCTTGAAAAAGAGATAATTTCAGATAATAAGCCTCTTCGAGGGGGCAACCTACTTTTACCCCACTTAAATTTTCAAGTACAAGATGATTCAAAATGAAAATGTCTCCTTGGTATATATAGGAGACCAGGAGGTATAATTACAACTAATGGCCTAAAGTCGACATAAATAAAATAACATTACTAATATAATATGCCCCAATTAAGGGGTAGTGATCCAATATTAGGGATTAGCATGCCCCTCCCCTTGAGACAAGTGTTGTCTGCAACACTTGAGTAACTCTAGATGCTTCTGTATAAAAGACTCATCTTCCCAAGTGGAATCTTCAACCGGTAGTTTCCTCCATTTAATGAGATACTCTGAAATAGATCTATTCCTCAGTTGGAAAATTCTTGTGTCAGTGATGGCTTCAGGCTCCAATATGATTTTTCCTTCCTCGTCAAGTTATGGCAATATAGTTTGAATTGGGATCTTGTCACCTATAACCTTCTTTAAACATGAAACATGGAAAACTGGGTGTGCTCGTGAAGATGCAGGCAACTCCAATTTGTATGCCATAGTACCAATCTTTTACAACACCTTATAAGGGCCATATTACTTTGGTGATAATTTATTATCCTTCTTGGCTTGCTTGAGGGACATCTATTTGTATGGTTGTAGTCTTAAAAATACCCAATCCCCTACTTCAAAACTTCTTTCACTACGATGTTGATCTTCTTGTTGTTTCATTCGATTTTGTGCCACGGTCAGGTTGTCCTTTAGGATTTGGAGAACTTGTTGTTGATTCTCGATGTGATCTTCCACTACTTGAACCTTATATTTTTCTTTTAGAGAAGAAGTGATGGAAGGAGGGTGGTATCCATAAAGTGCCATAAGTGGTGTCATTTTTGTTGCAGTATGAAAGGAAGTGTTATACCACCATTCTGCCAAGGGTAACCATTTGAACCATTGTGTTTGTTTATCAGAGACAAAGCAACGAAGGTATCCTTCTAGACATTTATTCACTATCTCGGTTTGTCCATCAGATTGAGGATGATAGGATGAGCTATGAGCCAATTGAGTACCCAAACAAGAAAATAATTCTGTCCAAAAATGTCCAGTGAAGATGGGATCTATGTCACTTACAATAATCTTTGG
>ML779638.1:141414-251527 GCA_009831015.1 Picea engelmannii | reverse complement strand
TGAATGTTATCCTTTAAAGTTCCTATGAATACATCAATCAAGTGCTCATCTGGAATATCGGTTACCTTTATATTCAATCTTTGGAAGTTCTCAATGTGCTCGGTAACTAAACCTTTTTGCTTGAGATTTATCAATTGGCTAAAGAAGGTATTGCTCCTTGTATCCTAATAGTGTGCTATCATTTCTTCCGTGAAAATTGTCCAAGTGACAAGTGATTTGTGAGAACAAATCCATCGATACCATACAAATTGATTAGGCTCTAAATATAAAGAAGCAATTTGTACCTTTTTTGTATGTGGCACATTATGGAGATCAAAGAATTGCTCCATCTGAAGTATCCATGTGATTTGGTCCTTGCTATCAAACTTCCTCATATCAATCATAGGAACGTGGTTGGTCTTCAAACCAAAGTTGGAGTTTCTCCATTCTTGATTCACCTTCCTTGTGTCCTCATAATGAATTTCATGGGATGCGTTTTCACTTTCAGGTGTCTTCGCTATTACGCAATTTTTCAATACTTCCATGATCTAACTTTTTAAACCCTCCATCATCTCTTGTAGTTCGTCTTTTGTAACTATCTTCTTTTTTAAATCATTTATGTCCCTACACATTTCTTCACCTTCATCAAGAGTCCAAGTAGGATTTTCTGGAGGCTTAGTTGGTGTAGAAGTTCCCTTTTTGGGTGGCATGTTGGCCAAGTATCACTTTTGAACCTTGATTTTGAGGTGGTTCTGCTAGACAATATTTCTTCTGTTGTATCTCCAAAGTTTCGACCCTTCTAGGAATGAAACTTTCTTTTATGTAGTTCTTTGATATTTCTTCTCTGCAATTCCATAGGTCTGATCAAAATTGGATGTGCCAAGTGGAATTTACGGTAACATCCCCACAACTTGTCGATTTTTGGACTTTCCAGGAGATCTCACTTGTATAGCGTGCCCCACACAAAATGATTGATATAAAATTATGAAACTCACACCTAAAATACTACATACTGTCCACAATCTAATGAAACCATTCCCACTCAATTTGGATACTCTACGTAGAAGTTATGATTGTTTTACCTGGAACACCTTCTTGAGACTAGTCAATAGGACTAGTCAGATACCCTATCTTATACAGGGTGTATATACAAATTTAAGATAACCCAAAAGATGAAGTTTTTACCACAGATACCTTACTACGTTTGGTAAATAGCCTCCAAATATTAGGGTATGAAACATTACAAAAAATGTTTTATAGCGAAAAGTCCGCAATGACTCAGTTCAGGATGATTCCAGAACCCTGTCTTGTACAGGTTGTATCTCCGAAAGTATAAGGCCTCAGGAGCTGAATTTTGAACCCAACGTACCTTGAGACCTCTAATAAATATCCTCCAATCCATTCCTTTTGAAACATTGTATAAAAAAATTTATAGCGAAAATTCCAAGGTGTCTCAGATGTAGCAGCAAAACCCCAAGACCTTGAGCTCTGATACCAGATGTTAAGAACCAAATATCAATATAGCATAGAACAACCTCAAAAAAAGTCTCAACGCCTTGAAAAAGAGATAATTTCATATAATAAGCTTCTTCGAGGGGGAAACCTCCTCTTACCCCACTTAAATGTTCAAGTACAAGATGATTCAAAATGAAAATGTCTCCTTGGTATATATAGGAGACTAGGAGGTATAATTACAACTAATGGACTAAAGACGACATAAATAAAATAACATTACTAATATAATATGCCCCAATTAAGGGGTGATGAGCCAATATTAGGGCTTAACATTTTCTAATCTTTAATCACACAATTCCTTATATGCCAACTTGAATATTTTGGAAAATTTCCTCACCATGCTCTCTTTCCTTCCATGACCTACATTAAGTTGCATGAGGGCATGCAACTGATTCAATTGGGGGGAGGCGGGGGGGACTATTTCACCACATATTCATTACCATTATCCCATTTTACCATCTCATCATTCCATTACTTTTCCGACAACACTTTGTTGCATTTCGATTGATATACATATTGGCATGATTCATATAGATAACGAAAAAGCTTTTTTACACACAATGATGCTTTCTTATGCACATTGATAGCTTATTATTTCCACTGAGTATATGGCTAAATTATTGCAGCAAGAAAATAAATAAGTGAAATGAATGTTGTTAACACAAGAACCAACATCTTTTGTATTCATGGTTGTCACACAAGAACCAACCATAAGAAAATTTATCATGCTATCACACATATTTCACATGTTGTTACACATGTATTTTACATGATGTTACTCTTGTATTTCAAATCCTAGAAATATTCATTGTTAAAAGGACATCATCAATCAAATCCATAGTTTTAATGCCAAAAGTTCATAAGAAGATCCATGCATGGTTGCATGAGGACATGCAACAAGTTGAGTTGGGGGGCATGTTGGGCCTCAAAAATGTCACATTTATATCCTCTTTTCCCTTCACCATTCCTTAAATTTCATCGTCCCATTAACCTTTTATCATACCATTTCCATAATGATACTTGGGTTTTTTCCTTATTATTTTCCATTGTATTCATTTTAGTATTATAAGTGAATTTGTGATTAAATATTAGAAAAATATCATATTTTCATTATATATCAAGGTTGGATGAGTTTGATGATGTGTGCAAGCATATGTGAAGATTTTAACAAAGTCAAATATTACCACCTAGCCTCAAATTCGAGTTTCATCTTCAAGCTTTGAAGATTTGAAGAATATTTGGGACAATCATGGCATATCTTATCTAAGATATATGAGAGATGTGTGGAGGATTTGAAGGGATCATATCTTCTAATAATAGGAAAGTAGTTGAGAATGGTTCAGAGAATAGTGGATCTGTAATTATGACACTCTTCAAGACTCTCATGTATATAAGAGAGTGTTCTCTCTTAATGAGGAGGATCATGTTATTCATAGGAGATTATCTTGGAGAGTTAGAGATCATGTAATTCATAATTTAGTCTTGTAATGAGGAGAAGGGGATTCTTAGCTTTGATTCTTAGCTTTGTTATTCTTTCATGCTTTGTCATTTGACTCTTGTAATATAATTTGAGATTGATATATTGTGTGAGCTCACATATGTCTTTTGTCATTCAACTCTTCACATGTTTTATTGCTTTCCTAGATTAATTTACTTCTTTCATAGTTAGTCTTTCAATGCTTTCCTAGATTAATTTCATTTCAGCAAATTAGATTAGATTAGTTCTACTTCAGTCCTGCATATATAGTGTGTGTGCTTTGTAAGCCTAAGAACCTCTGATTGAAAAATTAAATAGTTGGGCAATTACTACAATGGAATTAAACGAGAATATTTTCGCCTAACAGATAGCTTCTGCAAGCTACGCTACTTTATGCTCTACTGGTTCTTCCACTTTTTTATCTAATCCTGTCAAAGAGAGAAGTGCTCTACCGACTGCTTCTTTGACTCTGAGCTGCTCTGCGAGAAACTTCTCTTTCACTTGTTGGATTTGTTCTTTATCCTCTTCAAAATTTTCTTGGAGAGAAACCTTCTCCTTCTGTGCAACTCGGTGTTTCCCTATGACTACTTTTTTCACTCACTTTAGGGCCTCTGTGGCCTATTCTATTTCTTCCTGTGCATGATGAAGGAAATATTTGGTTGCATCATCTATTCTATGGGATTGGGTAGGCTCATCTCCCAACTCTGGTGCTTCTGATGGTGGGGGCACAGTGAATATTGTGTGGCGGGATTGAAGGGCCTGTTGTAACCCTCTGAGTTCAACCTCGATTCTGTCATACATCTCTTCTTGCTTGTCTTTGTGTTTCTGCAAGACATCCTATGCGGCATCTACTACATTTGTGATGATGAAGTCAAATTCATCGACCATGAGCATGGTTCACATCATAGTTTTTCTCACTCTTGACTTCTTCTATGAGGTGGGTTTTGTAGGGGAAACATTTCTTTTCTTTGAGGGATAAGCCTCATCAATAGGATCCCTAGGTGGTGTTACATTTCCTTGCTTCTGCTGATATTATTTTCCATTGGTCTCTTCTCCATCTACTTCATCATCACCTCCTCATCTAGGTAATACTGAAGCAGTTTCATCTGATGCACTGCTCAGGTTTTGTACTTCTTCGGTCTTCTTCCTTCTGATGGTTCCAGGTGTGTCGTGTTCTTGGTGAGTGGCCTCCAACCTACCAATTAGTTCGAGATCAAACATTTCTGTAGGGTTAGCAAGGATAAGGAGGTCTACTGACCAGTCCTTGGTTATCTCCTCAATGTCCTCCTCTGTGAGCTTATAGTATGATTGAAGCTCTTCTTTATGCTCATTTACACACGCAGTGATATAAATGAAATGCCTATCTGCACAGAAATTCATGAGAGGTATGAACCGGTACAAGGTTTTTGGCATCATGCGAGGGACAACTTTGATGGCTCTATTCAACTACACATAGTATGTATGGAATACTGTGTTCAATTTCCACTATTTTCCCATATCACTCGAGTACCATAGCATGTTGAACTTCGCATCAAGTGGTTCGAATGGCTCAATGTTTGGGAAGGTCGCACCTTCTGGAAATTCCCAAGAAGTAAACTCTATGAGGATCAGAAGCTAGATAAAGTGGAACTCATATCCCTAATCCTAATCTTTGCAGAAATCCAATTCTAGTTGGTTCACTAGGTACTTCACCCAATTCATCTGGAGTCCTTCTACACATTTCCTGGTGAGGTCAACAACGAATCCTCTGACCTGTGTAGGTATGTTCTTTATCACGATATTTCTTGCTATCATCTAGCAGGCCAGGTGCACTGCGCCATCCTGGATGGAAGCTACCTTGTAGCCCCGCATCCCCTTTTATACGTCACCATATCTGTCTTTCATCCTCTGTTCTAGTGCGCGATCTGTAGCCTTCCCTAGGTAGAAGTCTTGTGGTTCGGGTCCTTACATGCTCAATCCGGTGATCCTATGGATCACCGTCTGATTGACTGTGATGTGTCTATGTATCCAAAGATATATGACATGGTAACATGATAGAAGGATCTTAACACACGCATTAACCTCCTAGTTCCTGCCAAAGTGAAGAATCTTCATCACATTCAAGAGGGTGGACTACGCGAGGTTCATAGTCCATAGTTGGGGGATTATTTTTGAGTTCTTCCCCTCCATCCTGGTCAGATACTTTTAAGGAGAGAGAATATTGTAGTTCTTACGGTCCCCTAGGTTGAATTCGTTGAACTCCAACGTCGCGATCTTATCCTGTTTTGTTCTAACTACATGTATCCCCTTCAGGAGGTATGCAGTAACCATGGTGTAATCAAAGTCTCTTCGGACATTGTCACAAATCACTGTGCTAGCCAAAGGCAAGATGTAGTCAGGAAGGATAGTTAGGATTAACTTCAGGTTGGCTAAGTCATCTCGATACTTGGTTCTTTTCTCTGTTGTAGATCAGGATGGTCCAGATCCATGAGCAGTTGATGAGGAGGCTTGCACTCCTCTCGTCGATGAAGCTTGAATTCCGACGGACATAACCTTCTCTTCCATAAGGTCGATTAGAACTTCTTCAACAAATTTCTTTATGGCGCTGATCTTGTTTGACATGCACACTTAGATCAGATAACTTAGGTGAATGAATGAGTACTCAAAGCAATAGAATAGGTGTCTATCTCAATAAACATAGTGTGGTATTAATGGGTTTTCTCAGATACAATTCACAAAAGTGTTCTCGGTGCAACAGTCGACGAAATAAGTAGACATGATGTAATAGATCTCTCCAATGGATGAGATGCCTTCATCAATGTGGTTATGTCTATTGTGGCATGGTCCCAACGGTCTGATGGTGAGCTTTCAGGCCATAATTGTTGTTCTAACCATTCGGGGTGTCAGGATAATGGTTATAATGCTTTCAATGGCTATACTGCTTCGCCATGGCGAAGTGCCATGTTGCGTTGTTCTGATATCCCGACGAAGTTCCAATTTTGAAAGCCTTCCTTCTGTGAAGTCCCTTATAGAACCTTCTGCAAATTTTCTATCTTTTCTCTCTTCTTACTGAGCTTTCTAACCTTCTTCCCTGTAATCTTTATCTCGGTATTCCTCTTTCCATTATGATTCTTATCTCCTTTTAGCATAGTAACTTTTCATTGTTGATGGTATTTCGTAGCATTCAATGCCAGTACCTCTTCTCTATCTGGGGTAGGTGCTCTACTCTTCCGTGAGCCTTCTTGTGTTCTTTCCACTTAGACATCCAAGTTTCTGGTTCTGAACAACTTTGATCTATTCTCTTGTTCTTTAATCAAGTGTGTTATCCTCCTAGTCATGAAATCTTTTAATTCTTTCTTCTTTTGTTCTAAGACTTCCTCTTCTTTTCTTATGGCCTAATTTTTCTCAATCCAATTTTTTCCTAATAATATAGAAAATGAGGCGTTGTTCTCAATAAATTTAACAACCTCAAAATCTTCTTCTGTCAAATTTCCATGAGAATTCATAGATATCTAGGTGAGTCTTCCACACAGGGTTATCAACTTTCCTCTAAATAATCCTATTTCCCCCAATGAAGGAATCATAACAGGCTTTCCTAAAATTTCCCAAGTTCTTTCTGTCATGATATTCACTTGTGTTTCTTCATCCAGAACATAGTCAATGTCAAAGTCTCATATTCTTGTCTCTATGCACTTTTTTTCTTTGAATCTCTCTCATAAGTTGATATTTTTGTGATCATTCAGGGTTTCTTTCATTTGTAGCAATACATTCTCTGATTATTTCTAGGGTTCTGCCATGGTATCAGTTTCTTGATCTTCGTCAGGGTTATCTTATCTCATATTTATTCTTTCAACCTTAGCAATCATTCTAGGGAATTCCAAAACTTCATGATCCATAGCTTGACAAAAAAGACAACTAGGTATTTCACCATGGCATTCCTTAGCAATATGCCTCGGTCTTCTACAATTATAACAAAGGGTTAATCTTCTTTTTATTTCAAATGATCCCCAACCTTTCCTGTACTGCAGACTAGGATCATAGTAGCTATCCTGCAAAAAACTCTTTCTAGGGTCCTGCATCCATTTGTTATTCCAAACATTCTTTATATGCATAGGAACAACATATATTTCATTATTTCTATCATATCTACTCATATCAAACCTTCTTTCATCTAACTATGTCCTATTTTTCAAGATATGACAAAATTTATCAAACATACCTAGATCCATACTTTTGAAATAAATTTTTCCACTTATATTACCTTTTCAATCAAAACTTTTCACTATTCTTACCTTTATCATAGAACAAAGCTTCAAGATCTTACCTATTTTCTTCAGATCTGACTTTTCTTCTTAGCACATAGCTTTACAGGTCAAGTAAAATACTGTGCACTAAGGCAACATATCTACGCACATAGATTTCTTTTCTTCAGTTCCCTGCAATCACAATTTCAGGTCTCGACAACAGAACCATTTGTTGGCACAGGGGTACACCCAGGGTTCAACACTCAAGAGCGCACCAAAAAAACCCTAACTATTGGCCCTTTCGGCATCACCTACAAAGCAGATGAAGTCTCAACCGAGGTAGAGTCAGGGGTGGTTGCGGGACTCAGATGTCTGCAACCTTAGTTGGGACATCGATCTGTGATTACAACACCTAAACAGAGAACTTAGCAGTTATAGTTCATTAATATACAGCGTTAGTTTACAACGCAGGTAAACCCTAATAACAAAGCAGTGCAATATTCACATAGATTCGATATATTCAAGAACTAAGCACATCAACATAGATTAAATTCACATTATTCAACACTAAGCTATCATATTAGATTATTCTAAGTATATATCAGTGAACTAAGAATTTAATCACATAAACAAGAGAAAAACCATACTGGACAAAGAAACCACAACACAGGATATATGTGGTTCACGCCCAACTTGGGGCTACATCCACCAAATCTTCTTCTCTTTTATTGCCTTATGTCAATCTTCTACATGCACAGAGCCATGAGATCTCACTCTGCATAAGACAGGAGATCTGAGCGCACTTCGCTAGATCCTCCTTCCCTAAGTTACAACACAAATCCTTTCCACAGTCTCTTACATTCACTTTCACTTAGCTCTAGAAGTCTCACAGAGTATGCACGAAGGATCTACAATCCACACTTGCACTTAACACTTAACATTTAGCAAGGTACCAAAAAAACCTTCTCTCTTCTTACCTCACCTAGACTTCTATTTATACATTAAAAAAAGGGCCTAAACATGGGTAAACCCATGGGCCGACATTCCCATACCCGTTACATAGCCCAAAACCCAAAAATACCTAAAAAGGGGCCGATATCCCACGATCTCCACTTCGAATTGCGCTCCGCCTTCGATAGCCTGTCGAAGTCCCAAAATAGGTCAATCATGACCAAGAATTATCAAAACTTGGTTAAGGACCAACAATTTCCTTCTTCACCTATCCAATATATTGAACCATAGTCCTTCATGATCCAATACTATGTGTCAACTCCCTCAACACTTGTCAAGTGTCATCAAATTCCTTATTTTCTTCTACACTCTCGAATGACTTAACACTAGGAAAATTCCATCTTTGTTATCTCTATGTGAATGCGTCGTCCTCCTTATCCTAGCATTTATTTTATAATCATGAGTCACAATCTATTTCTAATATCCAAAATGATCTACAGTTGATATTGCTTCTCACACTCACTTGAGATTTAGATTACATGTTGCATGGTAAGTACTTTTAGCATGTTTCATAAATAAGTCAATTAAATAATTACATAATTAATTGATAAAAACAATTTACTTTAATAATTTCTTTAACTAAAGTAAATTCAAGAGTAGAAGGATTTGGATGATTTCCACACATCTAGACACATAGACATGTGAGGAAATACCTATGTGATGCTACCACTAACATCGACAATGAGGAATGGATGAAGCTATGTGAGAAAAGAACCTTTATTTGGACAAAGGTGATGGAGGATCCATAGATGAAGGTTGTGGAATATATATTAAGGGATGTGTAGAAAAATGCATAAAAGGATTCAAAGAACATAAGAACACAACCACCTATTGAGCGCACAGAGGCCATCATAGAAAGAAGGAAGTCATACAATGAAAAAGACTAGATAAGGGAACAATGGAATATTTTCCAACAACAATTAGTACCGCTATAGGATGAAGCACTAAGGTTAATATAGGAATTGGCAGTTTTGTAGAGCATGGTAAAGCAAGAAACACATGACAATGAGAAGAAAATCATGACCCTAACTGCACAGGTCATAGAAGGGATTTTGGAACAAGAAGGAAATGTCAAGAAAGAAGTCACAAAAATAAAGGAGACCCTTCAAAATTTCATGCAAGCATGGAGGGGCATGATGTAGTAGGCCTAAGTGGCTTGAGATGAACCACAACTGAGTGTTGGGAGATTTTTGGTCAGACAATTCAAAGAACTAAGTTTTGAGGGTGCGAACAAAACCAGGAAGGATAACACTTAGGCACGCAAAATCATATAGATGCGCAAAATCAGGAATAACAACAGTCAGGAATGTAAAAGCAACATGCAGGCACAAAGGTAGAAAAATCACAGTTGAACAATGAGTTGTCATGAGTGGTCATAGGGTTTTTGGATAGGTGAGTAGGGTTTTGAGCCATAAATGTTATATATAAATATGTAATGGGTAGGGAAGAATAGGTTGTTAAATTTTGAGCTGACGAAAGGCTAAGGTTGAGAGAATAGACTGAGAATGAGAGAGAGTCTATGTCTAGAGTCTTAGGGAGGGTTTGTAGAGAGATTATTTCACTGTAGAGTGACTAGGAAGTATGGGGAAGGATATCATGATGTATCTATTATAAGCATCATGCACAAGCCTAAGATGATTGCACGAAGAATAATAAAGAAGCCAATTGTTGTGGACATAGGCCAAGGATTGGGTGAACCATGTTAAAATTTTGTGTCTAAATTTATTTTTATGTGATTTCTCATGGATTTTCTATTTATTCATAACTGTATCTAGACATGTGTATGAGATTATTAATGTGCAGTAAAGACGAATGTTACAATGAATAGTTTATTTTGCAATCTGTGTCACAATGATGTTGCATAATTAAATTTTACTAATTAATAGAGCGAAAAGGGACAAAGAATACAACGCACAAGGTAGATATGTAGGAATGAACATGATGATATCCTCCCATCCCCTTGTCCCTACATAAACTTGGTTCCTGCAACCCCAATAGATGTCTTGGGTGAGACTTCACTTGCATGCAGGTGATGACGAAAGGGTCATTGTCTATAGGGTTTGTTGCTAGAATAACCTGAACCTAGGGTCTTACAGCCACACACCAACAACAACCAAACTACTTAAAAACAATAGAACCTAACTTTTTCTTAATCCCTTTGACTAAGAATTAATGGAAAATCATAAATTTTAGATATTCCACATATAGATTTAAATACAAATTCATTTTTTTTTTTGTTTTTCTATTATTAATTTTTGGTAGTTTTGAAAATATGAACTTTAGGGAATTTATCTTCGTTAAACCTCCCTTTATAGTCCACTGTGATGGATATGCATAATTCTTTCTATAATAAAATGAAACTGATACATAACACTTTAACAAATATACAATAGAGAAATTTTAAAATCAATGAAAGATTATAATCCCTTAATTTAAGGTTATATACAATCTAAAAAAAATTAAAAACATTAACAAATATAAAATTAATACCTCTTTTACATTCCATTGTGAAGGAGATGCATGGGTCATCAAATGAAACTAATATATAACACTTAAAAATATATATATACAATATCAACGCTAACATAAAATTAACAACCAAAACTATATATATAGATTATAATATATTTGTTTATTGTTATTTATGATCTCCTAAAAAAATTAACAACATTAACAAATAGATAACTAATATGCTCTTTATATGTTGCACGTGATCCCCTTTGCATGATGTTCTTGTGTGCGATAATAGACCTAGGATTTAATTTCATTACTGTGCATGTTTGTTTGTGTGATAGTAGTCCCTTATTGTAATTTCAATATTGGCTCCTATTATCCAATTTACACATATTTTAAATAGTGCACTTTACATGTATGTAGTCGCTTATAAATATTATGTATGTTCTTGTGTGCGATAATAGACCTAGGATTTAATTTCATTATTGTGCATGTTTGTTTGTGCGATAGTAGTCCCTTACTGTAATTTCAATATTGGCTCCTATTATCCAATTTACACATATTTTAAATAGTGCACTTTACATGTATGTAGTCGCTTATAAATATTATGTAGTTGGGTGGAATGTTTGAGTATATCAATTTGTATACTTTATGTTCAAATTGTTAAGAAATTGAAGTATGGTTCATAATTACAAGTTAATTGTTTAGAATATTGACCAAATGTTTAGGAATATTTTATTGATATATTAGTTGTTTATGTTGTATATCATTCATGACTATAACTAATATGGCATATTGACATAAATCAATTCAGTACAATAATTTATTTTTTTAAATAACAAGTTTTAATAAAAACAAATAAATTGCACATAAATAATAATAGAACATAATATAGGAAATAAATCAATATAGTACAATTAGTCTAAATCTATATTAGCTCCAAACTTGTCAAGAGAGGGATCAAATCAGTCAAACTAAAAATTTATTTTAAAGTGTTAATTTTGAGGGAATGTTTTCACTTCGATGGTTTTTACCTAAATACGGATCTACGTTGTTGATAAAGTTTCACAAATATGCATGAGTTAAACCACAGATCAACAATATTTCCTTGAAAATGCCAAAATTAGGTAAATTATCAGTATTGAATTCTTAGTAATGAGCAAAGTTAAAACATCTTAGAATAATATATAATTAAGACTTTGCTAGAGTTGGGAAATTGTGATACACTCACTCTAACAATTGGAATATTGTGTAGCACCTAAATATAAATCTTTCCCTCGCCTAAAATTTATATTTATATTAAAAATTATAGTTTATATAAATCATCAAGCATATCCATAATATAAAATCATGTATAATTTTTTGTGATCTATTTCGAGTGCACTTGTCATAGTCACTTTCAAGTTTCCTTCATGAATAAAAAAAATGTGCAATAAATAGTTGAATACCCTGTGAGGAGTGAAAATAAAATGACCATTTAATAATCCTTTAACATGATAAAAAAACTTCAATAATCTAACATTGGAATAATATCTATAGTTATTGACATAATTGGAATACTCATTTGCATCTTTACTATATTTCTGATAGAATGAAGAATGAAAAGGTTTATGTGGGCTCTAAAAACAATTAGCACCCTAAATGGCTTGGTACAAAATAAGCTCCACCAGAGACACATAAATCCATGTCTATAATATTTGTTCTCAATAGAATGAATAACAACAATGGTTACATACACTATAAAGAAAATTAATACCCTAAATGGATAGTACAAAAGAAGCTACAAGAGTGATATGGAAATCCATATCTATAATATTTCTTATCAATAGAATGAATAAAAAAAAAGGGTTAGGGTGAGTGCACAGAGTTGGTAGATGAAAAAGTAGCAAGGGGATTGGCAGGAACATGGACTAATATAAAACATTGCTACTCTAAATGGATAGTACAAAATAAGATCAACAAGGGCCATGTAAAATGGATCTGCAGTGAGTATCGTATGCTTGTGCAAAACAAATCTACAATGAATACACTACCTGATTTTGTTATTTCCCAATTTACTTAATGGATTGATTAATATTATTTCTTTTCACAACAATTAAATATTTATCAACCCCAAAATGCAATAGAATGAACTTAAAAATACAGATCTAGTATCAAAAAAGAGTTTTACATAGTATATGAAATGATAAAATGACTATTAAATCTTGATATACCACAAAACATTATTAACCCCAAATTGTAACAGCAAGAGATTAAAAAATATATATATCAAGTATCAATACTCATTACATTAGAGAAAAACAAGAAAAATTTGGATTAATAATGAAACCTACTTTTCTATATGTAGTTAACACTCTTGGATCCCTAAATTGACACTTTTTGGTCAGTTTTTGTTATGTCTTTTTAACCTTCAAACCCCCACAATAAACCTAGTTTTTCTATCATTTTGCTACATAATTATCATTATCTACATAATATGTGTCGCATGAAGAAATATAAGGTGTGAATGTCTAAGTTTACATTTTTTCATATTTTTGGTACACAATTTAAGTTGAATTTCATTTTTCTAACACATTGTGATAATCAATCAAGCCCTGTAGCAGAAATCAGATTTTGTAATGGTCATAATCCAGTTGTATATTCAATTATTTGTATGGTTTCACATGTCTACAAGGGAAATATTCATTTGGAGTGGATTTTTAATTCCCTAGAGATTCTCGTTTGTTATTCAAAATGATTTGAGTGAAAAAAGAGAAAGCAACAGAATGAGGTCAACTCGCAAGTCAAACATGGTGCCAAACCTAGCAATCCAGCAGAATCCAACACTTTTTTTTCCTAATAATCATTTGTTCTTCATTTTCTTTTGTAACTATTGAAATATGTGTGTCAAATCATGCATTTTCATTTACATATATAAATCATTATATAAATAGTAGCTTTGAGAGCTTATGGGATCAACATCGATCTGATATCATTTGAACAATTGTTCTAACAAGTGGATTTAGAGTTTAATACAAGTTGTTGTTTTCTCAATTTATGTGTTAGTTCTTTTGTGTGGCATTTATTATTTGTTATTCTCATAGTAATATTGTATCATGGATTGATCTAGGAAGGTCCCCTTAAGAATTGGTATATGTTGCAACTAATTAAATTATATTTCATTTTATGCTTAGTTTTCAAATTAATTTTATGTGTTTTCTATTGTGCGATAGTCAAATTTACAATTACAAAGTTGCTTAAAGAATGCATTTTTCATAAGCTACACGAATATATATTTATAATTTTCCATCAAATGAATGACTTGATTAAGATAATATAAGTATTTTGAAATTTGATGAATGTAGGACTATGAGAGGGTGGTTAAATATTGTAATTCAAATACATGAAAATTGTGCATAACTAGAAATACTCATGTAGCGTTTCATTTATGTTTTAAGTTTTAGAGTTTTACATAGTTAAAGGTTTTCGGCAAGTAATGTTTCATTTTAAGAGTTAAATAAAACTAAATTTTGCGCATATGAGATATGAAATTCATCAGTTTATGAATACCATATTGATTATTTAATGTGACGAAATTTAATCAATTAAATTGACTTACTTTTTTTGTGCCATTGTCGAGGAAGTGTTAAAAAGAATTAGTTTTCATTTACAATATCATTTTATATGCATATAGGAATGAATTCATGGGAAAAGAGACGGAAATATGCAAAGATGAATTTTGATCTAGGTGGATATCGGTGGCCACCCACCATTTCCAACTGGCTCAAAACAGTTTTCTGGCAATTTTGGCCATTTACTATTTTTAGCAGGTTTTAACTTCCGGGGCCATTTTGGGGGCCTAAATGAAGGTTTTTCGAGATCGAAGTTATCAATGATAAATTATGGATTTATTGATCCTCCAAAATGAATCTCCTCGACGATACCTTTCCAACGAGCTATCATATGCCTAAAACGGAGATCGTATGCAAAAGTTATGACCCCAAGAAGTTGATGTACTAACTTACCCAAACGGGGCCCACATGACTTTTGGCGCTTCATTTCCTAGGGTTATGTTTTTGGATGTCTAGGGTTTTTTGGAATTCCTGTTTATTGTAAAAAGGCCTTCAGAGCCTCATTGTACTCATCTTCTTGTGAATGCGAGTAGCCATCACATCTCTTCTCAGCGATAAGATGCCACCATTCTAGCGAGTCTTTCACTCTGTATTTTTACAGTCTCTGTACATTTTTTTCATTAATAGAAATCGTGTATTACTATGTCTCTGTGTTTATGGTTTCATCTATGATATATTTCTGTTATATTATTGAATATCTATGATATCTCTGTGCATTTCTATATTATGTCTCTGATCTCATTTCGTGCCAAAAATAATCCGGATCAGTGGTATCAGAGCAAGCTATTCTTGATCGTTTTTTTCAGTGGATGTCCCCAACGAGGTATAAGTATATTAATTTGGGTATCAAGCTTGTCTTTCTTAAGGAAAATTGCTCTCGCACCCCCAAGAAACCCTTATGGAAAAAGAAAACAAAAATGACGGAGCAGACGATCATATTAGCCTGTTGCTTGAGAAAGCTCTCATGCGACAGAGGGATGAAATGATGGAGAATTTTTCCCACATCCTTCAACACCTGTCGATAGCAACAGGCGCATCTTCATCAAGAGAAAACTTTGGAGGCACCTCACCTTTCAAGGTACAAGTTAATTTTGATATTCCTTTATTGGAAGGACAGATAGATGCAGAAGCCCTAGACAAATGCTTAAATCTGCTAGAAGGTTATTTCTATGTTCACAAATTTTCCGACAAAGAAAAGACCACCTTCACACTCCTTAAATATCTCCCCCATGTCAAACATTGATGGGAAACTTATTGGGAGAAGAGTTCCACAGAGGAGTCTGAAATATATGGGGTCGATCCCAATTGGGATTTTTTTGTGGATGCGGTAAAGGAACAGTATTATCCTTTTGGAAACTATGAGGACCAGTACATGAGATGGACCACACTGCGACAAGAGAGGGGCCAAGTAGTTCCAGAGTTCACCAATACATTCCATACCTTGTGCACCAAGCTCGGTATCAAAGACTCCGAGTGACATTTGGTTCTGAAGTACCGTGGGGCTCTACACAGATACATCCAGACTAAAATGAATTTTCTTAACATCTCATCACTCAGTGCTTCTTATCGATATGCTGTTAAAATCGAGCAGAAATTTAAGAACCAGAACAAACGGGATTTCGGATCTGTAAATCCACAACAACCAAATTATGAAAAAGAGATCCCTAACAAACAGTCTCCTAAAAACCAGTCCAAGACACAGGAAAAGAAGGGTCACATGAAGACAAAGAAGGACACCGAAAAATTGTGTGATTTACACAAAAGCCCCTGGTATAACACCGATGAATGTCGCTCAAAACAATCATTAGTGGTCGAGATCAAAGACAAGGAGCCGAACCCTGATTCAGAATCCGATTATGAAAATATTGGTAAAGGATATATCATTGACGTAGACCCCACTACTATTGTCGCAACCACAACAATTCAACTAGAAGAACCAACAAATCCTGAAGAGGGGGAGTGCATTTTCATTCACAGATGTGGGTGAAGGGGACCCTGCTGCATTTTATTGTTGATAGCGGAAGCCATAAGAACCTCATCTCAGTAGAGGTCATCAAACAGTTGGGATTGTCAACAACACCACACCCGCAACCATACAACATCGGGTGGCTTTGCGAAGGATGAGATCTTCATGTCAGCCAGCAATGTCGATTGTCATATGGTATCCATCCCTTCAAGGATGAGGTATTATTTGATGTTTCCCCACTAGATGTTTGTGATGTTCTCTTCGGCCAACCATATATGTGGAAGCGCCATGTTGTTTATGAGTCTCGACCCCGTAGTGTCATTATTACTTTGAGGGGTCATCTCTATAGAATACTAGAGGTAGTTCAGACTATTGTTCCACCTAAAAAGTGCCGCAAGTTAGTATCGCATACTACAAACTTTATCTTCTTCACAATCTGTTCAAAAGGAGAACAAAAGAACACTGCATCCACAATAGCCTCGCCCCAAGTATGTTCTATCCAACAGAAGCAGGTCGAAAAGGCTACAGAAAAGTGAAAAGATTCCTTATGCACACCTTCCACTCATGTATATTGACTTGTTGAATAGCCTCAACCTCAACAGGATCTTGACATACTTCCACAAACTGAGCAACGTGATGTCTCCAACAATACAAGCAGCTCACCAAGATGTAGATCCAACAAACACTATTCCCTCTCCCTCGGGAACTCAACGCAATGGAGACCATTGCTTCCTAGGGAGGGAGGATTGATCTAGGTGGATATCAGTGTCCACCTACCTTTTTCGACTAGCTCAAAATAGTTTTCTGGCAATTTTGGCCATTTACTATTTTTAGCAAGTTTTAACTTTTGGGGCCATTTTGAGGGCCTACATGAAGGTTTTTCGAGATCAAGGTTCTTAATGATGGATGAAGGAATTATTGAGCCCCAAAAATGAATCTCCTTGAAAATACCCTTCCAACGAGCTATCATACACCTAAAACGGAGATCGTATGAAAAAGTTACGAGCCCAGTAATTTGATGTACTAACTTACCCAAACAGGGCCCACATGACTTTTGGTGCTTCATCTCCTAGGGTTATGTTTTTGGATGTCTATTGATTTTGGAATTCCTATTCATATTAAAAAGGCCTTCAAATCCTCATTGTACTCATCTTCTTTCGAATGCGAGTAGCCGTCACATCTCTTATCGGAGATAAGCTGCCACCATTCTAGCGAGTCTTTCACTCTGTATTTTTATAGTCTCTGTACATTTCTTTCATTAATAGAAATTGTGTATTATTGTATCTCTGTGCTTATGGTTGCATCTCTGATATATTTATGTCATATTATTGAATATCTACGATATCGCTATGCATTTATTTATTATATCTCCGATCTCATTTTGTGCTAAAAATAATCTGGATCAGTGGTATTAGAGCAGGTTGTTCTTGATCATTTTTTTCAGTGCATGTCCCCGACGAGGTCCAAGTATAGAAAGTTGGGTATCGATCTTGTCTCTTTTGAGGACAATCCCTCTCTCACACCTAAGAAACCCTCAATGGTGGAAGAAAAGAAAAATGATGGAGCAGAGGATCCTATCAGTCTGTTGCTTGAGCAAGCTCTCACTCGATAAAGGAACGAAATGATGGAGAATTTTTCCCACATACTTCAACATCTGTCGATAGCAACAGGTGCATATTCATAAAGCGACAACTTTGGAGGAACCTCACCTTTCAATGTACAATTTAATTTTGATATTCCTATATTTGAAGGACAGATAGATGTAGAATACCTAGACAAATGGTTAAATCTGCTAGAAGGTTATTTCTCTGTTCACAAATTTTCCAACAAAGAAAATATCACCTTCGCACTCCTTAAATCTCTCCCCCATGTCAAACATTGGTGGGAAACTTATTGGGAGCAGAGTTCCACAGAGGAGTCTGAAATTTATGGGGTCGATCCCACTTGGGATTTTTTTGTCGATGCAGTAAAGGAACAGTATTACCCTATTGGAAACTATGAGGACTAGTACATGAGATGGACCACACTGCGGCAAGAGAGGGGCCAAGAAGTTCCGGAGTTCACCAATACCTTCCATACCTTGTGCACCAAGCTGGGTATCAAAGACTCTGAGTGAAATTTGGTTCCGAAATACCATGGGGCTCTACATAGATACATCCAGACTGAAATGGATTTTCTGGACATCTCATCACTCCGTGCTTCGTATCAATATGCTATTAAAATCGAGCAGAAATTTAAGCACTAAAACAAATGGGATTTTGGATCTGTAAATCCACAACAACCAAAGTATGAAAAAGACATCCCTAACAAAGAGTCTCTCGAAAACCAGTCCAAGACATAGGAAAAGAAGGGTCATGGGAAGACAAAGAAAGACACCAGAAAATGGTGCAATTTCCACAAAACCCACTGGCACAACACCGATGAATGTCGCTCAAAACAATCATTGGTGGCTAAGATCAAAGACAAGGAGTTTAACCTTGATTTAGAATCCGATTCTGAAAATACTGGTAAAGAATAGATCATTGACGCAGACCACACTGCTATTGTCGCAACCGCAGCAACTCAACCAGAAGAACCAACAGATCCTGAAGAAGGGGAGCACATTTTTCATTCATAGATGTGGGTGAAGGGGACCCCACTACATTTTATTGTTGATAGCGGAATCCATAAGAAACTCATCTCAGCAGAGGTCGTCATATAGCTGGGATTGTCAACAACACCACACCCGCAGCCATACAACATTGGGTGCCTTCGCCAAGGACGAGATATTCATGTCAGCCAGCAATGTGAATTGGCATATGGCATCCAGCCCTTCAAGGATGAGGTATTATGTGATGTTTCCCCACTGGATGTTTGTGATGTTCTCTTGGGCCAGCCATATATGGTGAAGCACCATGTTGTTTATGAGTCTCGACCCCGTAGTGTCATTGTTACTTTGGGGGGTCATCTCTACAGAATACTAGAGGTAGTTCTGACTATTGTTTGACTAAAAAATTGTCGCAAGGTAGTATCGCATATTGCAAAATTTAACTTCTTCACAATCTGTTCAAAAGGAGAACAGAAGGACACTGCGACCACTATAGGTCGCCCCAAGCACCTTCTATCCAACAGAAGCAGGTCGACAAGGCTGTAGCAAAGCGCAAAGATTCCTTTTACACACCGTCCTCTCATGTATCTCGACTTGTTGAACAACCTCAACCTCAACAAGTTCTTGACATACTTCCACAAACTGAGCAGCGTGATGTCTCCAGCAATACAAGCAACTCACCAAGATGCAAATCTAGCAAACGCTTTTCCCTCTCCCTTGGGAACTCAATGCAATAGATACTATTGATTCCTAAGGAGGGAGGATTGATCCAGGTGGATATCAGTTGCCACCAACCTTTTCCGACTAGCTCAAAACAGTCTTCTGACAATTTTGGCCATTTACTATTTTTAGTAGGTTTTAACTTCTGGGGCCATTTTGAGGGCCTAAATGAAGGTTTTTCATGATCAAGGTTCTCCATGATAGCAAAAGGAATGACTAAGCCCCCAAAATGAATCTTCTCGACGACACCTTTCCAACGAGCTATCATATGCCTAAAATAGATATCGTATGCAAAAGTTACAACCCCGGGAAGTTGATGTACTAACTTACCCAAACGGGGCCCACATGACTTTTGGTGCTTCATCTCCTAGGGATATTGTTTTGTATGTCTAGGGTTTTGGGCATTCATGTTTATTGTAAAAAGGCATTTGGAGCCTCATTGTACTCATCTTCTTGCAAATTCGAGTATCCCTCACATCTCTTCTCAGAGATAAGCTGCCACCATTCTAGCGAGTCTTTCACTCTGTATTTTTACTGTCTCTGTACATTTCTTTCATTAATAGAAATCGTGTATTACTGTATCTCTATGTTTATGTTTTCATATCTAATATATTTCTGTTATATTGTTGAATATCTACGATATCTCTGTGCATTTCTATATTATGTCTCCGATCTCATTTCGTGCCGAAAATAATCTGGATCAGTGGTATCAGAGCAGGCTGTTCTTGATCGTTTTTTGCAGTGCATGTCCTCGATGAGGTCCAAGTATAGAAATTTGGGTCTCGAGCTTGTTTCTCTTGAGGACAATCTATCTCGTACACCCAAGAAACCCTCAATGGCAGAAGAAAAGAAAAATGATGGAGCAGACGATCCTATCAGTCTGTTTCTTGAGTAAGCTATCACGTGACAGGGGGATGAACTGATGGAGAATTTTTCCCACATCCTTCAACGTCTGTCACTAGAAACAGGTGCATCTTCATCAAGCAACAACTTTGGAGACATCTTGGCTTTCAAGGTACAAGTTAATTTTGATATTCTTGTATTTGAAGGACAGATAGATGCAGAAGCCCTAGACAAATGGTTAAATCTGCTAGAAGGTTATTTCTCTGTTAACAAAATTTTCGACAAAGAAAAGATCACATTCGCACTCCTTAAATCTCTCCCCAATCTCAAACATTGGTGGGAAATGTATTGGGAGAAGAGTTCCATAGAGGAGTCTAAAATATATGGGGTTGATTCCACTTGGGATTTTTTTGTTGATGCAGTAAAGGAACATTATTACCCTGTTGGAAACTATGAGGACTAGTACATGAGATGGACCACATCGTGGCAAGAGAGGGGCCAAGCAGTTTTGGAATTCACCAATACCTTCCATACCTTGTGCACCAAGCTGGGTATCAGAGACTTCGAGTGAGATTTGGTTCTGAAATACCGTGGGGCTCTACACAGATACATCCACACTAAAATGGATTTTCTGGACATCTCATCACTCAGTGCTGCTTATCGATGTGCTTTTAAAATCGATCAGAAATTTAAGAACCAAAACAAACATGATTTCGGATCTGTAAATCCATAACAACCAATGTATGACAAAGACATCCCTAACAAACAATCTCTCGAAAACCATTCCAAGACACAGGAAAAGAAGGGTCTCGGGAAGACAAAGGACACCGGAAAATGGTGCAATTTCCACAAAATCCCCTGTCACAACACCGATAAATGTCGCTCAAAACAGTCATTGGTGGCCGAGCTCAAAGACAAGGAGATGAAGCCTGATTCAAAATCCAATTCTAAAAATACTGGTAAAGGAAAGATCATTGACGCAGACCCCACTTTTATTGTCGCAACCACAACAATTCAACCAGAAGAACCAACAGACCCTGAAGAGGGGGAGCACCTTTTTCATTCACAGATGTGGGTGAAGGGGACCCTGTTGCATTTTATTGTTGATAGAGGAAGCCAAAAGGACCTCATCTCAACAGAGGTCATCAAATAGTTGGGATTGTCGACAACACCACACCCACAACCATACAACATCGGGTGGCTTCGCCAAGGACAAGATCTCTATGTCAGCTAGCAATGTCGATTGTCATACGGAATCCAGCCCCTCAAGGATGAGGTATTATGTGATGTTTCCCCACTGGATGTCTATGATGTTCTCTTGGGCCATTCATATATGTGGAAGCACCATGTTGTTTATGAGTCTCGACCCCGTAGTGTCATTGTTACTTTGGGGGTTCATCTCTACAGAATACCAAAGGTAGTTCTGACTATTGTTCCACTTAAAAGGTGTCGCAAGGTAGTATCTCATACTACAAAATTTAGCTTCTTCACAATCTGTTCAAAAGGAGAAAAGAAGGACACTGCAACCACTATAGCCTTGCCCCAAGCACATTTTATCCAACACAAGTTGGTCAAGAAGGCTACAACAAAGCACAAAGATTCCTTCTGCACACCATCCTCTCATGTATCTCGACTTGTTGAATAGCCTCAACCTCAACAACCTCTTGACATACTTCCACAAATTGAGCAGCGCGATGTCTCTAGCAATACAAGCAGCTCACCAAGATGCATATCTAGCAAATCCTTTCCCCTGTCCCCCGGGAACTCAACCCAATGGAGACCATTACTTCCTAAGGACGTAGGATTTATCCAGGTGGATATCAGTGGCCACCCACCTTTTTTGACTGGCTCAATACAGTTTTCTAACAATTTTGACCATTTATTATTTTTAGTAGGTTTTAACTTTTGGGGCCATTTTGAGGGCCTAAATGAAGGATTTTCAAGATTGAGGTTCTCAATGATATCCAAAGGCATGACTGAGACCCCAAAATGAATCTCCTCAATGATACCTTTCCAACGAGCTATCATACACCTAAAACGGAGATCGTATGCAAAAGTTACGACCCTAGGAAGTTGATGTACTAACTTACCCAAACGGGGACCACGCGACTTTTGGCACTTCATCTCATAGCGTTATGTTTTTGGATGTCTAGGGTTTTGGGAATTCCTGTTTATTATAAAAAGGCCTTCAGAGCCTCATTATACTCATCTTCTTGTGAATGCGAGTAGCCGTCACATCTCTTCTCAGAGATAAGTTGCGACCATTCTAATCAGTCTTTCACTCTGTATTTTTACAGTCTCTGTACATTTCTTTCATTAATAGAAATTGTGTATTACTTTATCTCTGTGTTTATGGTTTCATATCTGATATATTTCTATTACATTATTGAATATCTATGATATCTCTATGCATTTCTTTATCATATCTCCGATCTCATTTCGTGCCGAAAATAATCCAAACCATTGGTATCAGAGTAGGCTATTCTTGATCATTTTTTTCAGTCCATGTCACCGACGAGGTTTGAGTATAGCAATTTGGGTCTCGAGATTATCTCTCTTGAGGAAAATCGCTCTTGCACACCCAAGAAACCCTCAATGGCAGAATAAAACAAAAATGACGGAGCAGACGATCCTGTCAGTCTGTTTCTTGAGCAAGCTCTCACGCGACAGAGGGACGAAATGATGGAGAATTTTTTCCACATCCTTCAATGCTTGTCGATAGCAACAGGTGCATATTCATCAAGCGACAACTTTGGAGGCACCTCGCCTTTCAAGGTACAAGTTAATTCTGATATTCCTGTATTTGAAGGACAGATAGATGTAGAAGCCCTAGAGAAATGGTTAAATCTGCTAAAAGGTTATTTCTATGTTCACAAATTTTCCGACAAAGAAAAGATCACCTTCGCACTCCTTAAAGCTATCCCCCATGTCAAACATTGGTGGGAAACTTATTGGGAGCAGAGTTTCACAGAGGAGTCTGAAATATATGGGGCCGATCTCACTTGGAATTTTTTTGTGGATGCGGTAAAGGAATAGTATTACCCTATTATAAACTATGAGGACCAATACATGAGATGGACAACACTACGGCAAGAGAAGGTCCAAGCAGTTCCAGATTTCACCAATCCTTTCATACCTTGCGCACCAAGCTGGGTAGCAAAGACTCTGAGCAACATTTAGTTCTGAAATATAGTGGTTCTCTACATAGATACATCCAGACTCAAATGGATTTTCTGGACATCTCATCACATGTTGTTGCTTATCGATATGCTGTTAAAATCGAGAAGAAATTTAAGCACCAGAACAAACAGGATTTTGGATATGTAAATCCACAACAACCAAAGTATGAAAAAGACATCCCTAACGAATAATCTCCCGAAAACCAGTCCAAGACACAGGAAAAGAAGGGTCATGGAAAGGCAAAGAAAGACACCAGAAAATGGTGCGATTTCCACAAAATCCCCTGGCACAACATCAATGAATGTTGCTCAAAACAGTCATTGGTGGCCGAGATCAAACACAAGGAGCCCAACCCTGATTCAGAATATGATTCTAAAAATACTGGTAAAGGACAGATCATTAACGCAGACCCCACTGCTATTGTCGCAATCGCAACAATTCAACCAGAAGAACCAACAGATCCCAAAGATGGGGAGCACCTTTTTCATTCACATATGTGGATGAAGGGGACCCCACTACATTTTATTGTTGATAGCGGAAGACAAAAGAACCTCATCTCAACAAAGGTCGTCATACAGTTGGGATTGTCAACAACACCACACCCGCAGCCATAAAACATTGGGTGGCTTCGCCTAGGATGAGATGTTTGTGTCAGCCATCAATGTCAATTGTCATACAACATCTAGCCTTTCAAGGACGAGGTATTATGTGATTTTTCCCCACTAGATGTCTGTGATGTTCTCTTGGGCCAGCCATATATGTGGAAGTGCCATGCTGTTTATGAGTCTCAACCCCGTAGTATCATTGTTACTTTGGGGGGTCATCTCTACAGAATACCAGAGGCAGTTTCGACTATTGTTCCACCTAAAAAGTGTTGGAAGGTAGTATCTCATACTGTAAAATTTAGCTTCTTCACAATCTGTTCAAAAGGAGAACAGAAGGACACTGCAACCACTACAGCCTCGCCCCAAGAACCTTCTATCCAACAGAAGTAGGTTGACAAGGCTGCAACAAAGCACAAATATTCTTTCTGCACATTGTCCCCTCATGTATCTCGAATTTTTGAACAACCTCAACCTCAAAAGGTCCTTGACATACTTCCACAAACTGAGCAGCGCGATGTCTGGAGTAATACAAGCAACTCACCAAGATGCAGATCGAGCAAACACATTTCCCTCTCCCCCGGGAACTCAATGCAATGGATACCATTGCTTCCTAAGGAGGGAATATTGATCCAGGTGGATATCGACAGCCACACACCTTTTTCGACCGGCTCAAAATAGTTTTCTGGCAATTTTGGCTATTTACTATTTTTAGCAGGTTTTATCTTCTGGAGCCATTTTGAGGGCCTAAATGAATGTTTTTTGATATAGCGGTTATCAATAATACTCAAAGGCATGATCGATCCCACAAAATGAATCTCCTCAATGATACCTTTCCAACGAGCTATCATACGCCTAAAACTGAGATCGTATGCAAAATTTACGACCCCGGGAAGTTGATGTACTAACTTACCCAAACAGGGCCCACATGACTTTTGGTGCTTCATCTCCTAGAGTTATGTTTTTCGATGTATAGGTTTTTTGGAATTCCTGTTTATTGTAAAAAATCCTTCAGAGCCTCATTTTACTCATCTTCTTGAGAATTCAAGTAGCCATCACATCTCTTCTCAGAGATAAGCTGCCACCATTCTAACGAGTCTTTCACTCTGTATTTTTACAGTCTTTGTACATTTCTTTCATTAATAGAAATCGTGTGTTATTGTATATTTGTGTTTATGGTTGCATCTCTGATATATTTCTGTTATATTATTGAATATCTATGATATATCTATTCATTTCTTTATTATATCTCCAATCTCATTTTGTGCCGAAAATAATCCGGATCAGTGGTATGAGAGTAGGCTGTTCTTTATCATTTTTTTCAATGCATGTCCCTGATGAGGTCTGAGTATATCAAGTTGGGTCTCACGCTTGTCTCTCTTGAGGACAATCACTCTCGTACACCCAGGAAACCCTCAATGGCAGAAGAAAAGAAAAATGATGGAGCAGACGATCTTATCAGTCTGTTGCTTGAGTAAGCTCTCACGCGAGAGAGGGACAAAATGATGGAGACTTTTTCCCACATCCTTCAACGCTTGTTGATAGCAACAGTTGCATATTAATCAAGCGGCCACTTTGGATGCACCTCGCCTTATAGGCTACAAGTTTATTTTGATATTCTTGTATTTGAAGGACAGATAGATGCAGAAGTCCTAGACAAATGGTTAAATCTGCTAGAATATTATTTCTTTGTTCACAAATTTTTCGACAAATAAAAGATCACCTTCATACTCCTTAAATCTCTCCTGCATGTCAAACATTGGTGGGAAACTTTTTGGGAGCAGAGTTCCACAAAGGAGTCTGAAATATATGGGGCCAACCCCACTCAGGATTTTTTTATGGATGCGGTAAAGGAGCACTATTACCCTTTTGGAAACTATGAGGACCAGTTCATGAGATGGACCAAACTGTGGCAAGAGAGGGGCCAAGTAGTTCAAGAGTTCACCAATACCTTCCATACCTTGTGCACCAAGCTGGGTATCAAAGACTCTGAGCGACATTTGGTTCTGAAATACCGTGGGGCTCTACACAGATACATCTAGAATCAAATGGATTATCTAGACATCTCATCACTCGGTGTTGCTTATCGATATGTTATTAAAATCAAGCAGAAATTTAAGCACCAGAACAAACGAGCTTTTGGATCTGTAAATCCACAACAACCAAAGTATGACAAAGACATCCCTAACAAACAGTCTCCTGAAAATCAGTCCAAAACAAAGGAAAAGAAGGGTCATGAGAAGACAAAGAAGGACACCGAAAAATGGTGCAATTTCCACAAAATCCCTTGGCACAACACTGATGAATGTCACTCAAAATAGTCAATGGTGGTTGAGATCAAAGACAAGGAGCCAAACCCTAATTCAGAATCTGATTATGAAAATACTGGTAAAGGACAGATCATTGACATAGACCCCACTGCTATTGTTGCAACCACGACAATTCAACCAGAAGAACCAACAGATCCCAAAGAGGGGGAGTGCATTTTTCATTAACAAATGTGGGTGAAGGGGACCCCACTGCATTTTATTGTTGATACCAGAAGCCAGAAGAACCTCATCTTAGCAGAGGTCGTCAAACAGTTGGTATTGTCGACAACACCACACCCACAACCATACAACATCGGGTGGCTTCGCCAAGGATGAGATCTTCGAGTCAGCCAGCAATGTTGATTGTCATATGACATACATCCCTTCAAGGATGAGGTATTATGTGATGTTTCCCCACTGGATGTCTGTGATGTTCTCTTGGGCCAACAATATATGTGGAAGCGCCATGTTGTTTATGAGTCTCGACCGCATAGTGTCATTGTTACTTTGGGGGGTCATCTCTACAGAATACCAGAGGTTGTATCGACTATTGTTCCACCTAAAAATTTCCTCAAGTTAGTATCTCATACTGTCAAATTTAGCTTCTTTACAATCTGTTGAAAAGAGGACAGAAGGACACTGCAACCACTACAGCCTCGCCCTAAGCACCTTCTATCTAACAGAAGCAGGTCGAAAAGGATGCAGCAAAGCATAAATATTCCTTCTGCAAATTTTCCTCTCATCTATCTCGACTTGTTGAACAGCCTCAACCTCAACAGGTTCTTGAGATACTTCCACAAACTGAGCAGCACGATGTCTCCAGCAATACAAGCAGCTCACCAAGATGCAGATCCAACAAACGCTTTTCCCTCTCCCCTAGGAACTCAATGCAGTGGAGGCCATTTCTTCCAAAGGAGGGAGGATTGATCCAGGTGGATATCAGTGGCTACCCACCTTTTTGGACTGTCTCAAAATAGTTTTCTGGCAATTTTGGCCATTTACTATTTTTAGCGGGTTTTAACTTTCGGGGCTATTTTGAGGGACTAAATGAAGTTTTTTTGATATCAATGTTATCAATGATATCCAAAGGCATGATTGAGCACTGAAAATGAATCTATTCGATGATACCTTTCCAATGAGCTATCATACGCCTAAAACAGAGATCGTATGCAAAAGTTACGACGCCGGGAAGTTGATGTACTAACTTACCTAAACGGGGCCCACATGATTTTTGGCACTTCATCTCCTAGGGTTATGTTTTTGGATATCTAGGGTTTTTGGCATTCCTGTTTATTGTAAATATGCCTTTACAACCTCATTGTACTCATTTTCTTGTGAATGCAAGTAGCCGTCACATCTCTTCTTAGAGATAAGCTGCCACCATTCTAGCGAGTCTTTCACTCTGTATTTTTACAGTCTCTATACATTTATTTCATTGATAGAAATCGTTTATTATTGTATCTCTATGTTTATGGTTGCATCTCTGATATATTTCTATTATATTATTGAATATCTACGATATCTATGTGCATTTCTTTATTATATCTCCGATCTCATTTTGTGTTGAAAATAATCCGAATCAAATTTACTATCAATTTTTGTGGTATAGTATTCAGATACATTCACTATATGTAGATTGTAGTGAATCTCTCTTTTCCAGTTTAAATAATTATAATTAGAATTCATCAATAAAGGTAGAGATCCTTTAGGTAGATTCACTATCAGAGTAGGTAGGACTACACCAATCACTAATTCACCCACCACTTCATCAATATCAACACCTGGTGTTGTAAGGTCGACTACATACACTAATTCATTTGTAGGTAGAATTACAAGAGGGGGATGATCAGGGAGGATTGTGAATTCACAAGTAAAAGGAGAAACAAAATTAGGAAAATGTAGTTATAAATGTAGAGTTCCATAAACATCAGAAGAAGTTGTCATACTTTCATCTCATCCTCAAGAAGAAGAATTGATCGGTGGTTAGCCAGAAGTTTCACTTTCAAAAAATCCTATTGAGGATCCATCATTTTTTGTTTCATTGGAGGAATTTTTACATTTCAGGAAAGACAATATGTCTGGAGTAGAAGGATTATTTGATTAAAGTGAAATGGAAAGAGGACTTAAAGGTGGATAAAGACAAGAAAGACAAGAAATGTTGAAAGTTAGAGGAACATCAATTGTTGAAAATGAATTTTGTTCCCAATTTTTGATCCAATAGTAACAACCCAAATGAAGAACATAACACCATCAACATTACTCAAATTTCATGCTATGATAATTGAGGTCCCAAAGAATTTTATTTTATTTTTTATGTATTATGTCATGGTTATGATTACTCTTCTGATGCTAAAAACTTAAGTTGTCTCCAACCACCATTAAGGGTGCAACTTTATGTTGGTTTATGTGTTTGGGAACTAACACCGTCCGAACATGGGATGAAATGCGAAAAATTTTTCTTACAAAGTATCATGATTATTGTACAAACAAAGAGATACAAGAAGAAATTTTAAAATGAAAGAAAAAAAGGGTGAAATCCTTGAGTATTATTTGGAAATATTTCATTATACTATTAAAAGGGTTAGGAAAAATCGTCTAGATTTAGATACTCTTAAAGTCATTTTGATTCATGGAATTATAGATGAATCAATTATTGTACTTAATCTCATGGGTAAATGAGATATTTCACACATAACCTATCAATAAATTTTTGATCTATGCACACATATATCTTGAGGAAAGTCCAAATATCATAGGGGACCTAGAGATACTATCTATAGACTCAACGAATCAAGAACCGGTGGGGTAGGTAGAGCTAAAACTGGCAATTTATTAGAAAATTTCAAAATTGATATTCTTATTATTACTCTTGGTTCTCAATTACATAAATTGAAAATTAAGAAAAATACAGAGGAAGAGAATTCATACTTAACAATTTTTTTGTCCAAAATGGAGAAAAATACATCCTTTAAGAGAATGTACTTTGGATAACATTGAACTTTGTGGTATACATGCCAAAAATCATGCTACAAAACATTTCTTATCTCCACTAGAGCTCAAAGATGTCTATCAATGAAAGGAAGAAGCTATAGAGGAATTTTGTTTTGTTGAACCAAAATGAACATGGAAACCTAGAACATTGGGTATATCTCAATACCCTACCCAACAATTCAGTTCTTATTATTCTAATTGAAAATACCCCCAACAAAATTGGACTCGTCCTATGCCTTGGAAATCACGGTCACCATAGAAAATTTAAAATCAACCTTGGAAACAACATTGGTGAGGACATACTTATGTAAGCATGGTTTTTTATCCTTATCCCATGCAATATAAATACACACAATATCCTTCACAAACCTAATATCCCCCACAAGTCCAACAAAGATACCCTACTCAACGTCAACAACCACCAATTTCACAACCTTGGAAATTAAAATTACCATCAAACCAACCTCCTTGAAGACCTATTCAAATACCTTCACAACCCATTTTGAACCCCAACAATAAAGTAGCTCAACTTGATTACAATGTTGAATTACAAAATTTCGCCACATATATGATTACTTCTATCAATTTAAATGATATTCATCTTAAATCAGGAAAAGTAATTCATCGGGATACTCATGTTGTTGGACAGGAACTTTTGGGATGTAATTTTGGTAGAAATGCTATGTACGGAAAAAGTGCATTGCAGAGGCGCGCGGGAGAAGAAGGTGATGGAGTGTGTAGTTGAGGTGCATCTAGGAGGACAATGAACAACAAAGTTTCATCCAAAAGTACAACACATAGTCTAGTAGAATAAAGTAGAAAAAGATATTAAAGTAGAGAATAAAGAAGGAGAAGAAAGAGGGAAAAATGGAAGGATGAGCACTCGACGGGATAAAAATGGAAGGATGCATGAAAGCAAGAAAGAACAACTAGTCAAAGAGAAAAAACAACATGCAGATGAAAAATCAAGAGAAAGGAGATGAACATCCAGTGAACTGAAGTTGTCATACAATGTAATAGGGTTTTGGGAGGAACCAAATATGGTTTTAAGCCCTAAATATTATGTATAAGTATGTAATGGGTTGGGAGAATATGGGTTTGTTGTTCGGCGTTCTCTATTTTTTCTTAGTTTGGTTCCTCTCATCATATGGTTGTTTCTCAAGTTGTCTTTCCTAATTTTCTATTGTATTATGTAAAGAGAGGAATCCATGTATGAATGTCACAGACGATGAAAAGAGAGAGAGAGAGAGAGAGAGAGAGAGAGAGAGAGAGAGAGAGAGACTTTCACTATAGAGTAGCTATAATAGTATGTAATACCCTGGTTTTGAACCCCGTATTAAATATTGTATTTTGTTAAGTTATGAAAGGCCAAATTACCTAAACAATTATTAAGAGACCATTGTACCTAGAAAATGTAATGTTTTGATCATTATTAATAGAAAACACATCGTTGGTTGCTAGATAGACAAGGAAAAGAGTTATAGGGGGATATGATTCGAAAAGAGAGGGGGCTTTAGGGGTTGAGTACTTATTTTATATTTTATTTACCCATTTATGGTTTTAGTGGAGAAAAAAAGTTACATGAGCTTCTTGGGGGAAGACGATGGGGTTCCTGAATTCCAAGAAGTAGATAAACCCATCCTTGGTCTATGGTTGGTGTTGGTTATTGGTTGTTGGGGCCTTATTGGCTCCTTCACACTGTCTCATTCATTGTCCATTGTGCTCACCTATCATTTATCTTATGTTGTCCACTCATCCCTTCACCTACTCCTCCCATGTGATTCAAGAGCTTCTTGGGTAAGGAAACCAAATTACTGAGAATGGCCATAGTCATTGGTTGTATATATTGTTGGTGTATTCCAACCAGGAGTTGGTGCTTGCATGTCTATGATTCCTTGGCCCGTGTTTAATTTCAGTCACAGTTGTGATTCCTGAGAGTCCTAGTAGGGATATTCTTTACCAGAAGCATTGGAGCCATCAAAGAGATGGAAAACCTAAGGGACTGTGTGGTAGAGAAAGAGGTCCATTATCTTGGGTTGTGTGGACTGGGTAGAAGAGGGTTGGTGTACTTTGGATTGTTATGAGTGTTGAAAGGCCTTTGAGAGTCTCAGGGTTGACTAGCATGGGAAGCTAAGAGACACCTTGGAATATGTCCTTGTGGACTCATAGCCCTGGCTCGAGGGTGACACTGTTGCTGAGACTTGGAAAAACATTGTCTACAGTGGGGTCGAATGTCCTTGGTCTGCAGCCAATTGGTGTCTTGTTTTAAGAAAAGATAAGTGCTCTCTGTTATGGTTATTTACTAGTGTATGATTGATTTCATTGTGTAGTCCTTTATCTTTGAATTTAATATTTAGAATATGCATGCTTGTTGGTTATTGTTGTGCATGACTAGTTTATGTTGTGGCATGAATCTGTATTTCTACATGTGGTTTTCATGTCTCTTAATTAACTTAGAAGTGATTTGAATTGAGATAAGTCAGTGTGAAGTGTGTCCCTCGAATGCAATGTGCCACGCCTGCTGGTGGTTGGGTGTGTTGCAGTCAGATTAAGTGGCATAGCCTTGCTTGTGGTTGGTTGGATATGTTACAATGCGGAGAACCTCAACATATGGTGAATAATTCTTGAAGAAAAAGGAATACTTGAGAGTGAAGATAGAAGAAGTGATGAAGACACATGATTAGGAGATCCTGAAAATATTTTATACCCTATGTGTCTGATGCAGGAGAAGAAAACCCCAAAAAATCAAAGTCAAAGTATATAATCTTCGAGAAGGCACAACATGGATGAGAGGACACAATTTCCTAGAAATCCATGTAAAATATAGGGTTTGTTGTTTATTAGCATGTAATTGTTGTTTCAAGAAACTAGTTAGATATTTCTGGAGAGGATGATGGATTTGGAATGATCCATGATGTTTTATTTGTTTTCTATATGTAAATAATGCAGGCATAATTAGAAGAGACCAAACACAATGTAATCTAGGCCAAGGGTTTTTAGGACAATAAGGATACATCATGTATCGATCTCGATTTTGAGTACAAATGTGTGTAATTATTCTTACCCTGAGTTATATTTCATGTATGTGCAATCTTGTGTGTGGAAACCCCATCGAGTTAATTTGTTTGAACGTGTGTATTAGTGTGAGAGTCCATGTGTGTGTGTTGCAAGTGTAAATAGAGAATGATATGCATATTTTGGGTGAGGAGGAAGATATATCATTGATCAGAGAATGGATCAACAATAATCCAAGAAAACACTAGTAGTTGAATCGAGACCCTGGTGCAATAGCCTATCGACTCGCTGATGTATTTTTAAACTAAGTGCCAAGGAACTGTCGGTACCCAAAATTTTGATAACCTAATACCCTAACATTCAACAAATCGGACCGGTGGAAAAAGTGTTTAGTACAGATTTCGTGGCCCAATGCTTCAGTGGTCCGGTGATCCATCAGACTATGATAACAATCAACAAATACAAAGAAGAGGAGGAGGAGGAGGAGGAGGAGGAGGAGGAGGAAAACTTGAAGGTACCATTTTCCTGACCTCCTAACTTACCAATACTCTAGTGTCCTGGGATCTCAATATCCTAGGAACCTGGGGGAGCTGATAGTCAACCGAACCAAAACCAAACTTAAAATTCTATGAAGGTGGCACAACATGTTCGGTGACCTGACATCCCAATCTCCTAGTAGCCAGTGGATTATATCAGAGTTTGGTTGAGTGCAAAATGATGTTACATTTGGTTGACCCATTGGCCAATCAACCCAAAACACCAATCAACCTGACATGCTGACACGTCAATGGATTTTGATATATAAGATTGGGACATCAATGGAGTTTTAAACTAGTTGTATCTTGTGGAAAGGTAAGGATACCCGATATGGTATTGTAAATCATGTTTATAGCATTAGGTCTTCTGTAGATTGGGATTTAGCACCTAGAGATGAATATGGTGAGGTTTGAGCATGAGATTTCTAGTGGACAAAATGAGACCTGTGAAAGATAAGGAAGGTGCTATGAACGTCAGAAGGCTATGTCAAGTTAAATTAGAACTCCAAGTTTAAATCAAGATGAATTCAAGGGATATTGAGTGTTTAATTTCTACCATGGACGCATTGTAGTCCACATGTTGGTTATATAATCCACAGGTCTAGGGTCAAACTGAAGGAAAAGTTGATTTGAAGGACCCCAGAATCGGTATTCATCGTGTAATGAGTGGATTTATATTTTGAGAAAATATATTGGTTTCTCAATTTATGTGTTATTTCTTTTGTGTTGGATTGATACTTTTTTAGTCTTGTAGTTCTCTTGCAATGTGTCATGAGCTCAAAAGGGCCCCTTGAGCATGTTGGATAGTTGGTTGTCATTGATGTCAATAAGCAGTGGTTGTCATTGATTTCAACATATGTGATTGGATTTTTTGGAGAATTNTTTTTTAGTCTTGTAGTTCTCTTGCAATGTGTCATGAGCTCAAAAGGGCCCCTTGAGCATGTTGGATAGTTGGTTGTCATTGATGTCAATAAGCAGTGGTTGTCATTGATTTCAACATATGTGATTGGATTTTTTGGAGAATTCTCCAAAGTGGCCCCCTTATGGCATAGCTCTAAGAATGGCCCTCATGGGAAGATGCTTTGAATAACTCTACAAGAATCCCTAGAGGTGTGGTTATGGAACCCCAATTTGATCACGGAAAAAGTTCATGAAGGACACTATGAATGCAGATAACTCACTCATGGATGGTTATTCCTCATCATTCCATTTCCAGTGATAGGTGGTACACCATGTGGTTCCTCACTGTTGAGGAGTTATGGCCTTGGGAAGTTAAAAGCCCCGTAGAATGGTCAAGAAGCCCCTAGTTGTTTGCAAGTCATAAATGGAAGGGTAAAGTGGTTGTAACATTCAATTTAAGAAGATATTAATATTAAGGAAACATGTTATGCAACAAAAGTATAAATACACCTCAAGGAGTCATTCAAAAAAAAAATAACTCACTTATTCTATTGAATACCTTCTAGTGAGCTAGTGATCTATTTGACAAGTTTGTTACAGTGAATTATGAGGTAGAGATAAGCAGGAAGTGCAAGAGTTTTGGGGTTGCAGAGGAGAGATAAATAATTTGAGGAAACCCTATTTTGGTTGACTCCCGTGGGTCATACCACTAGTGTCCCACAAGGAACCCCCTCGCGTCGCATAGTACTCATCAGGAGAGGCCCCATGTGATACATAGTATTAGTACCATCAGGACAAGATATATTTGGGGGAAATGCTTGTACCAGGTCCCTGAGTTCAAAGGAAAGATACATGTTAGCACTACTGAGTATCAGGTCAACTACAGAGGTATTGGTATGATTATTTGCTTGTTTTGATGATTATACTTGGTTATGATATGGCACATACTTGAGTTATGTTTTTCTTGGAACATGATTGAGGTACATCTTGGCTACATAGTTGATGGATGTATACTCCCCTATATGGTTATGACATGACTGTTGTGGTTCATTATTAGAGACATATCTTTGAGATGTGGATGTATGGTTGAGGTATACACTTGATGTATGGTGGCATATGCATGAGGTAGTAGCTTTGGTTCTTTGAGGAACTTCATTGATTATATGGTTCAAATATATCATATGGTATATGATACAAGTTCTATAAATGGTTGATGCTCTATTACATCCATAGAAACATAGTACCAATAAGTACTCATACTGATTCACCACCCTAGTATTCCAACAATTGGTATCAGAGAAGGTCCTTCAAGAAATAATTTAACCACTAGAAAGAGATCATGGAATACACTAATATTGGAGAACCAAGGTTTGATGGAAAAAACTATGCCTTTTGGAATAAAAGTATGAAATCCTTTTCACAGGCATAGCCATTTGATGTTTGGTAGTCAGTAGTAGAGGAATATGCAATGCAAAACACTCCCCCAACTGACAAACATGGAAATAAGCTAAGCAAAAACAATTCAAAGGCTAAAGAAACCATTTTAAGCAGTCTATATGATTCAATATTTTTAAAAGTTATTCATTGCAGGAATGCAAAGGATCTTTGGGATAAACTTCAAAAGGTTTATGAAGGAGATACCAAAGTTAAAGGATCCAAGATTCAAACCCTCGGAGCTAAGTTTGAGCAACTAAAGATGAAGGAAGATGAAGACATTGCGGCCTATTTTCTATGAGTTGAATAATTAGTAAACACTATTATAGGACTTGGAGAAGAATTTGATGAATAAGTGGTCATTCAAACGGTTCTAATATCTCTACCTATGACATTTGATCCCAAGATATCAGCCCTGGAAGAAAGAGAATATATTGACAGTTTGATCATGGACGAGATACATGGAATATTCATAGCTTATGAAATGAGGATAGAACAAGAGAATATAGTCATAAAGGAAGCAATGTTCAAAGAATCGAAGAAGACAAAGAAGAAAAACAAGAAAAATCCAAAACCAAATTACAATTGCAGCAATGATTAAAGGAATATGAAGAAGTGGAAAACTTCGTAACGAAATTAAAAAGAGGAACTGAAAAGTACAAAGGTATGCTTCCATTGAAATGTTTTAATTCTTCTGGTATTGTTCATTTTTCTTCTAATTGTACCTATGCTAAGAATAAAAGAAACGATGAACAAGAAAATCCCAAAAATAAAAAGAAAATTTCAAAGGGCGACAAGAGAAGGAACAAAAATAATTTTTTCAAGAAAAGTTTCTACTCTAAGGAAGATAGTTCTTCATTAGATGAGGATGATAATAGTGATGATGATTCAGAATGAGTACTCTTCATGGAAGTAGTATATGATGAAGATTCTGAAGATTATGAAGAAGAAGGTGAATTGGATCTCATAGCAGAATTAATCAGTGCCCTAGAAGAAAAGATATTCAAAAAATATATATGCAACAGAATTGTACGAAAATATTGTATGAAATCATCAACAGTCAAAGTTTGTACTATGACAGGTCAATACTAGGGTACAACCAGACACACATCGAGAAAGGTTCAAGCTCTAAGATGATAAAACAGGAAGAAAAATAAAGAAGATATGAAAAAATTGTCAAAGGTCTGAGAAAAACCCAAGAAGAAAAACATAGAGGAACTGGACCACCGAGAAGATTTAGAAAACAAAATCAACAATTAACAACATCTCAAGAAGATTAAGGCTTCATAAGAGAAATACCATTCATAAGATCCCCTACATTCAGGTATCAAACTATTTTTCTTGGTTTATGCTATTCATGCAACAATTTTTGTCACAAATCTAAAAAATGTAGAGCCTATGTGAAGAACATAAGAAACTATAAGGGTTATTCAAACAACAATTATCTCAAAAATTCACATGAAGAACATAACATAAATCACAATAGTTTTAATTCACTAAGTAATGATATAGAGTGTGACAAATGAAACAACCTTAGACACATGACCAAATATTATAGACTGATTGTTCCTCCAAAGGAACCAAATCATAATATCAACAATAATAAATAGGAACCTTAAAGGATATGGAGAAGAAAGCAGGATCAATTCCACACTGAAGAATGCTCGCTTGTTCTACAAGCGCAACACAAGAAAAGTGGGTGGTATGTTGATAGTGGTTGTTTGAAGCATATGGTAGGTTAAAAGAATAAGTTTTTTACCCTGATGAAGGAATGAGATGGATCAATTTCGTTTGGAAATGATAACTCATCTAGAATAACAAGTAGGGGCATATCCAAGCTTGGAAGCAAAGATACCAAGGCATAAAATGTTCTATTGGTAAAAATTTGAAGCACAATCTTCTAAGTGTCAGTCAAATGTGTGATCAAGGAAGAAAAACATATCTTACTGAGAAAAATGTGAAATAAGAAAAGAAGGATCAGAAAAATTAGTGGCTATAGCTATAAGAACCTCAAACAACATATACGTCTTGAGTGAGATTGGAAAGGAAAAATGTTGTTTAGGAAAGGAAAATGAAATTTGGATCTCACACAAAAGTATGGGTCACATAAACTTTGATAACCTTGTCAAAATCAGAAGAAAGGGAGTAAAAACAATATCTGAAATCTCAAAGCCAACAAATACATTATGTGAGCATTGTCTACAAGGAAAAAAAAACAGGACCAAGTTTAAATCAAAATATTACTCCACGAAAAAAGCATTGGAGATTGTACACATTGATCTATGTCCACCCACCATAACAAAGGGATTAAATGGTGAAAAAACTTTATGCTATTGGTTGATGAATACACAATAATCACTCCAGTTTGCTTACTCAGGAAAAAGTCAAAGGCATTTAAAAACTTCAAGATATACAAAGAAATGGTTGAAACTGAGATGGACTTGAAAATCAAGTGCTTAAGATCAGACAATGGAGTCAATTTTACATTAAAGGAGTTCATTGATTTTTGTGGTGAGCATGGAATAAAGAGACAATTCTCGACAACTAAGACACCTGAACAAAATGGAGTGGTCAAAAGGAGGAACATAACAGTATAGGAAATGGCCAGAACCATGTTGAAATATTCCAAGTTGAATGACATATTTTTGGAAAAAGAAGTGCATACAACAGTTCACATATTGAACAGGGGAATGCTCAGAAATAACAATGATAAGACTCCCTATGAGATATGGAAAGGAAGACAACAAAATGTGAATCATTTCAGAGCATTTGGAAGAAAATGCTATATCAAAAGAGAAGATGGCAAGATTAGAAAATTTGACTCCTGAGTTGATAAGGGCATACTAGTTGGGTATTCAGGAAAAAACAAAACATATAAATGCTTCATTCCAAGACTCAACAGAATAATGGAAAGCATCAATGCAATGATTGATGAAACAAATGCACAGAAGGAAAAATAAGGAAAGAAATACTCAAAAGATCAGGATGACAAGGAATGTTTAAAACAAGACAAAGTAGAAGAAGAAGCAGAAGAAGAAGATAAGCCACAAGAAGAAAAAGAGCAATATGAGAAACAAATATCATGTAGGATACCTAGCCAATGAGTACAGAAAAACAATCCACCAAAAGAAATTATTGGGAATAAAGATGCAGGAGTTTAGACTTGAAGAAGAATACTTGTACCTAAACAACAAAACCTATCATTGTTATTTATAGTTGAACCCGTCAGTTTTGAATAGGACATCAAGGATGAACACTAGATCGAGGATATGGATGAAGACTTGGATCAAATAGAGGAGAATGACACATGGGAACTGGTTCCAACAGCGAAGAACAAGAATGTGATTGGTACTAAGTGGTTATTTTGAAACAAAATGAAAGAGGATGGGCATGTAACCAGAAACACAACAAGGTTAGTATGTAAAGGATATTCTTAAATTGAAGGTATATATTTTGAAGAGACATTTTCCCCAATTATCGGGATGGAAGCAATCAAATTGATATTAGCCTATGCATGTTCTAAAACAATCAAGGTATATCAGATGGATGTTAAGTCAACCTTTCTTAATGGAAAATTAGAATAATAAGTCTACATCGAACAACCAAAGTATTTCTACTGTTAGAAAAGGAAGATTATGTTTGCAGACTGAAGAAATCTTTGTATGGACTCAAGAAGACCTCCAGAGCATGGTAATCAAAATTGGACATGTATCTACAACAACAAGGATTCAGGAAGGGCAATTCATAAAAATACATCTACATAAAAGTGGATCGAGATCGTATATTGATAATTGAAGTTTATGTAGATTCCATAATCTTCGGAAGTGATGATGACATGATCAGTCAAAGTTTTCTAGAGAAATGAAAATTTAGTTCGAAATTTCTTTGCTTGGTGAGTTTAATTTATTTTTTGGATTACAGATATGTCATCGTGATAAAGGAATTTTCATCTCTCAGACGAAGTATATCAGAGAAATTCTAAATAATTTTGGAATGGAAGATTGCAAGCTCGTGAAGCTCCTATGCAAACCAGTTGCAATTTGAGCAAGGAAGATGAATCTAAGGATGAAGATAAGAGACTTTACAGATTAATGATTGGAAACTTACTCTATGTGACATCATCAAGAATGGATGTGATGCAAAAATTTGGACAGGTTGAAATATTTCAAGAAACACCGAAATAAACACATGTTATGGAAATTAAAAGAATATTCAGATATCTCAAACCAGCAAAACATTTTGGATTATGGTATCCAAAAGGGAATGATCTATATTTTGTAGCCTACAAAGATACAGATTGGGAAAGTAGCATTGATGATAGAATAAGTACAAGTGGAATAGATTTCTACTTGGGTGAGTATCTAGTATCATGGTTGAGCAATAAATAGTCATCAATATCTTAGTCCACAACAAAAGTAGAATATATTGTAGCAGCAACATGTTGTACTCAATTTCTATAGATGAAGTAGACTTTGCAGGATATATAGGTGGAATAAGATGAACCTATTATGATACTTTGTGATAACACCCATGCTATCAGTCTCTCTAAGAATCCAGTAATGCACTCCAAGACAAAGCACATTCCAATAAAGTTTCACTTTCTACGGGAACATGTTACAGAGAAGAACATCAAACTAGAGTACATTTGGAAAAAATAACAGATTGCAGATATATTCACCACACCCCTTCTGAGGGATAGATTTGAGTATCATCGACAAAAACTTGGAGTAGTTTCTACCCCACATTGATACATAGAGAATCAGACATAGTAGGACCGGGGAATATGAGTAGAAGACTTGAAGCATCCAAGTAGATAAATGTTTTGAATGATTTTCATATAGATCAGAGATTTACATGAGGAAGCACCATGAAGAGAAAGAAGAGGCTTGTATATAGGAGAGCAACCCCAAGGAGAATTACCCTTTTCCATTGATGCCAAAGGGGGAGAGAAAGAATAGATGCATGGAAACAAACAGAAAGAACAAATTCATCGAGATAGGGGGAGAAATGGTCATAGGGGGAGCGACAATCACAATGAAAAGATGCATGGAAATGAAGAGAAAGAAAAAATGCATGGATATAGGGGGAGAAATGGCGATAGTGGGAGTGATGATAATTGGGGGAGAATGAGTGTTCTCGTGCCATCAATGTTGCCATCAATTCCAAAGCGGGATATTGTTGGACAGTTGGTTATCATTGATGTCAACAAGAAGTGGTTTTCATTAATGTCGATAGATGTGATTGGTGTATTTGGAGAAGTATATAAAGTGGTCCCCTTATGGTGTAGCTATAATCATGGCCCTCACACGAAGACACTTTGAATAAGTCTACAAGAAGACCCATAGGTGTGGTTATGGAATCCAAAGTTGATTGTCGAAAAAGGTGATGAACGATAGTGTGAATGCAACTAACTCACTCATGGATGGATAGTCCTCGTCATGTTGTTTCGGGTGATAGGTGGTATTCCACGTGGTTCCTCACTGTTGAGGAGTTATGGCCTTGGGAACTTAGAAGCCCCGAAGAATGGTCAAGAAGCCCCTAGTTGGTTGTAATTCATTAATGACATGGTAAAGTGGTTGTAACAAGAAAGTTAATAAGCCTCAAGGATTCATTCACAAAAGCATAAATACACCTCAAGGATTCATTCACAAGGATTCATTCAAAAGAACATTCATTCACAAGCACCTCAAGGATTCAATAAAAGTACCCTACAAAAGTATAAATACACCTCAAGGATTCATTCACAAGCACATTCACTCACTTAATCTATTGAATATCTTCTAATAAACTAGTGATCTATTGGGAAAGTTTTTGATGATGAATTCTGAGGTAGCGACAAGTAGGAAGTGCAAAAGTTTTAGAGTTGTAGAGAAGAGTAAATTTATTTGAGGAAACCCTATTTTTTTTTACCCCCATGGGTCATACCAATAGTGTCCCACGAGGCATCCCCAAGGGTTGCATAGTTCTCATTGTGTGAGGCCCCACGTGACAGGTAGTCTTAGTCCCGCAAGGACAAGAAAGATTTGGGGGAAATTGTTGTATCGAGTCCCTCAGATCAGAGAAAATCTACATTTCACCACTATTGTGTATCAAGTCATCTACAGAGGTATTGGGATTATTATGTGCTTTTTTTTTATGATTATACTTGGATATGTTATGGTACATATTTGAGGTATGTTTGGATTGACACATGATTGAGGTACATCTTCGCCACATTGTTGATTGAGGTATACTCTCCAAACTTGTTATGACACAATTGTTGTGGTTCATCATTAGAGACATATATTTGAGATGTGGATGTATGGTTGAGGTATACACTTGATGTATGGTGGCATATGCATGAGGCACTTATTTTGACACTTTGAGGCACTTTATTGATTATATAGTTCATATCCATGCTATGGTATAGGGTATAGGTTATATATATGGTTGATGCTCTAGTACAAGGCATATGATTTGATACTTGATTAGCTACTAATCATTGATGTTATGGTATATACATTTGGCATATATTATGGTACATGACTGATTCATTTTATACTACATATGTTGGTACATTGTTTATGGATGATATGGTATAGGTTTTGGTATAGCTTATGTTGATGACCAGTTATAGGTTGATGGTACATTAATAGTGATAGGTTGATGTGACAGGTTAGAAGTTGTTGTGACAATGGAAGTGTCAGTTACAGAGACAGTGGTAGTGATAGTTGGTCTACACTTATATTTCAAGGAAGCATGATAGTTCAAGGAAAGGGGGTTGTAGCCTCCTTCCGGTTGGTGTCAGATAACATAGGGAGTTGGATATTTATTCAGGTTAATGCTTGAGAATCAAGAGGTTGTAGCCTCCTTCTAGTTGGAGCCAGAGAATTAAAGGATTTGTAGCTTTATTTAGGTTCAATCTTGTAAATACAGGGTCGTAGCCTGCTTCAGGTTACAGTTGGAGAATTGGGAAGTTGGTGATTCAAATGAATGTATTTTTTTGATATATAAGAAAATCATTATGTTCTTTTTTCCCATTTGGGTTTCCACGTAAATATTGGTGTATTGTGTTTCTATGTATGTTTTTTATTGTTTGTTGATTTCTACTACTCATGATATATTGATGATATATTGTTGTTGATGTTAATGATTACATATTATTCTTAAAAGTGATAATAAAGTTCTCATATTGATTCACCCCCTGCCCCCTCTCAATATTCCAACAAGGAATTGGTATATGTTGCAACTAATTAAATTATATTTAATGTTATGCTCAATTTTCAATTTGATATTTTTTTTTTCTGTTGTGTGACAGTCATACTTGCAAAGTCTTTTAATAAATGTGTTTTCCATAATCTACAAGAAAAACTATTTATAGGTTCCCATTGAATGAATTACCTTATTAAGTCATGGAATTATTCTAAACTTGGATGAATGCAATACTATGAGATGCTAGTGCAATACTGTAATTCAAATAGTTGAGAATTGTTCAAAACTAGAAATACTCGTGTAGCATTTAATTTATGTTTTAATTTTTAAAGTTTTACACATTTAAAGGTTTTCTAGAAGTAGTGTTTCATTTTAAGAGTTAAAAGAAGCTAAATCTTTCACATATGGTGTATTAACTTTATCAATTTATGAATACCATATTGATGGTTTAATGTTACATAATTTAATCAATTAAATTAACTGAGAATCACTTACCAAAGGAAAGCTAGCACTTGACCTACTTTTTCTTCTGTCCATATTGCTTGCTAAAATTCATAAAAGTAAATATTTCTATAGAAATTACTTCTAAAACACTATTGAATATTCTATAATATACCAAAAATTAAAGAAATTATTTTAATATAAATAATTAGTGCAACCTAAAAAAAATCCTAAATTTTAGCATTTTAACTACATTTTACGTTAACAATATTCATTGCCAAAAATTAGAGAAATTATTTTAATATAAAGAATTTGTCCAACCTAAAAAAATCATAAAATTCAATGTTTTAACTATATTTTACCTTAAAAAAAAATCATTGGAATTTTTTTTTTAAAAATTATTATAATATAAAGAATTTGTCCAAGATACAAAAAATCCTAAAATTTAGCATTTTAACTAGATTTTACCATAAAAAATATTTATGGATTTTTTTTTTAAACCACAACACCTAGTAATGGAGAAAATTTGCTAGGGGTGGAAGGTGTTCGGGGGTGGGGGGGTAATATTTGCCCCTGGACAACAAAAAGAACATAAATACTCATGGGGATTAGGCCATAAAAAAAAAATCAACCATAGATACTAACAACATTTAAAGGCTTGACACTAATATTTGAAGACAAATCACAGAGCATCATATTAATAGGATATTCAAAACTGGTGATTAAAGGGCTCAGAAAAATGAGCAATAAGTCCCATCCTAGTATACAAGGTATATACAAAAGAATAAAACTAGAGTGAATTTTTTTTGTTATGTGTACTATTTCCACATTCTATGACACCAAAATAGGGAGGAAAAACAGTTGGACGTGGAAGCCAAATCATTGAATCAAGGGGAATTAAAGGAAAATAATGTAATCACCTTATGCTATTTTCCTTAGCATTATGAAAGAAGGAAAATTTGAAACCACACCACATATTAGCAAAGAATAAACAACAAGTTTTCCAAATTGGGAAAATTAATTCATTAAGAAAAACATAGGTATGGGAGGTTATTGTAGGATATTTTCACCCTGCAAGAGTTACCTCCCTTAGGATCTTGCAAGAGCTAAGACAGAATAGATATGTAATCTACAAACTTTCCTAGATCTATGTTATACATGAAAAAGATATACTGAAAAGAACAACGGTTTTCGCTCAATTCTCCTTATTTTCTAATTTCCACGAAGATGTCTTTCGCCCATACTAGCTTAGATCTTCACACATAAAGACACACAAACCATTCACAAGATCCAACTAATCATGCATAAATTAATAATAGATCTAATAATATATCATAACACATGAAAAAAATTATGTATTCACAAGGAAACATAGAAATTACATACATATCCAAGTAGAGGGAACCATCTTGTACATCTTCTAACCAAATTCCTTTCCCGTGCTCTGTGATTAATCTTCCAGCATAAACTTGCTTTCTCTTATCCCACTCTTTTTCCCATGAGAGACCTCCATTATTTATATGATAGTAGAGATAATATTAAAGGGTAGTTTGGATAAGATCTCGATTCCCAAGATGAAAATATTATCAAGGTCGAACCATGAAGAATCGAGGTTCAATATTATCTCATGAAACCAATCCTAAAAAAGGAGTAAGAGACTCAGTCATGCTCTCCATTCTAGCATGGAGAAACTGGTTTCTCCTTGCAATAGGACAAGGAGAGACCAACATTTTTTGGTCATAGGTTGTAAATGGACAAACAACGACTAGGTAAAAAGGTACTATAAACTTACGGGAAAAGTGGTATGGTTCAGTGTTTTAGAATGTTGATCATGGGAGCATGGCCATCAAGTGATCAGGTGGAAAATAATTGTATAATAGATTCCCTCTAAAGTGTGAGTTCTAGAGAGGTGTCTTATGGCCAAAATACTTTAAAAACAAAATCACAGTGCTTTGAGCGAAGGAACCTGCAAAGAAACCATCATCACTCTGGAAAAATAATAACATCCCTAAGGCAGGCATACACATGCTCGGTAATAAAACTAAGAAGAGACACCAAAGAATACACTATGGATCCATGCATGACACAAGAAGCTAGATCATGGCCACGAAAGAATACATTTTGGATCGATGTCAGAAGTGAGAGCATCTCCATGACCAAGTGAAAATGTGGATCTATGTCATAGGATACAAATCAATGAAAACACTCAATGCCTGAATGATCTCTGAAGTACTCACAAATAAATCCATTGCAGCTTGGGAGGGAATGTGATAAAGGAATGAATGTTCACAAACCAAGTTCTTTGTCCCAAATCCAAATATTATGAATCAACAACATCTGAATAAATGAGTTGATGTCGAGCATGGTAGAAATAGTTTTATTATCAATCATTGATTTATATTGTTAACAGACACGAGGTAATCCATTGATGATTATGATGGACCCTGATATACCTAGTACAATCTAGCGAGTTTGAATTTGAACACTCACATATTCATTCAACATGATCCAATGATATAAACCCATTGTTGAAATGAAAGGGAGCTTGTCATTGATATCTACAAGTCCCAGGCTACTGACTAGTTTCTATATTTCAAACCTAAATATTGAGCTGGTGTCAACATGATGAAATCCGTTGAAGGAGGTCCTTGATGTGTCCCCCATCAATCAACATGAAACATAGAAAGGTAAATGGTGTGAAGAATGTAATGGTAAAGCATAACTGACGTAGGGATGGTTGGGAGGAATGGGATAAAGTATTGCAAATGGCCAACACAAGCTAACTTCCCTTGAACAAATAAGCATGAAAAATAACTTTACTTAGAAGCATTGACTCGAGAAATACCAAAACATTCACCATGGAAAATAGGAAGAGTAACCTATTAGTGGATTCTGAGAACTCGTGGAGATGGTAACGACTCAGAGGAAATGGATAACCATGTTGGAAAACGATGCAAAATAGGTGCATTATTCAAGAGTTACTCAATAGATGGATACCATTTTTTAATATGACTAGATGGACAAAAAACTCTTTTTGCTTCTTTAATGTTTAAGCGAGCACGAAAGAAAATAAAAGTGTTCTCGATGTTCTCACCCATGGATTTGTTGTCGAGCCTGGGGTAGAGAATAGTGCTCAATTCGTCATTTCATATTTAGAGAGTCTGAAAAGACAAAGAAAACTCAAAGAGTATTATTTTTTGTAAATTCAGTCTCCCGAGTCCGAAAAAGGATAAAATAATAGAAGGGAGAACTCTTCTAGCCAAGGTGGACTAGAGTATTTATTTTTCATAATTATTCCATCTATCCAAAAAAGGGGTAAACTTACAAAAAATAAATGTCCTTTCAAATCCATTTAATGAGTGTGAAAGAAAAAAATCTCACTCGACAATATTTTCATGTTTATGGAGCTTTAAAAGAGATTAAAGGAGACTCTAAATAGTTCATTTTTTCATATAGTTTTTACGAGCCCAAAAAAGTGATAAAATTATACTTAGTAACTTATTCTCATATATTTATGAGCACGAGAAAGAAAAAATATTAATCTCATGGTTATATGTTTCATTTTTTAATGATCTTGCAACAGAGAATGAAACTATGCTCGGAGCATCTTCTTCATTTTTAAATGAGATTGAAACAAAGAATGAACTATGCTTGATTATTGTTTCTTTTTTACAAGGTCTTGAAACAAATACTAAAAACGTGCTCGCGGTTGGTTTCATTTTTACACAAACTTGAAACTAGAAAATAAACTATTGTAGGGGTAGGTTTCATTTTTACACAAGATTGAAATAGATAAAAACCATGCTTGGGATTGGTTTCATTTTTATGCGAGATTGAAACCAAGAATGAAATTGTGCTCGGGTCATACCCATTAGCGGGTTTTATTCTCAACATGATTTCCAGAGGTTGGTAATTTCCCCCAACATGATCGACATAAGCTAGTGTCTTAATGCCAGCATGATGTCCATAGGTTGGAGACATTCCCCCCAAAGCTTCCTTTCATCCGTCGACTCTTCTTCTGTACTCAAATATACTACTAGTTACTAATATGAATAGGTTCACGAGAGATGGAGGAAGGAAGAGGATCAATTGACACAATCATAGGAAATTAAGGTTCAAGTACTATATCTAGTAGAAGACTCCACTCAATTGGAGGGGGGTCTGCTTCATTTCTTAATGAGCTTGAAACAGAAAATGAATTATGCTCATGGGTATCTGTTTCATTTTTTAACGATTTGACACAAAAAGGGAACTATGATCATAGTCTTTTGTTTCATTTTTTAATGAGCTTGACAGAGAAAAATAATTATGCTCAATAAACTTTACCATGGCTTCTAAGAGTTCTTCAAAAAATGAAAGAATAATGTTCTAGAAGGAATACATGTCAAGAGACCCACTCTGATCAACAGGGGGGAGAATAGACTCCAATGTCCCTGGTGAGGGAGTTACCATGTCAAATTTCATAACTGAATCTAAAGAAGGTGATCATACAACAAGAGGATCCTTCTCATTAGCAATTGAAGGCATCAAATATAATGCCACATAATGAACTTGTGGAAGGGGTACATTGCTTGCATAAAAATAGCATTCAAGGAGGTCAAATAGTCCCCTGTCAACAAATGATCAAGACTAACAATTGAAATTTGTTCAAGAGTCACAATTTTTCCATCATGAGGGAAATCCATCACTCGAAAGAGTGTGAACACGACAATTTTCATAGCATAGACATAGTCTCGCCCAAGGATAAAGTTAAATTTCAAGGGACCTTGAACTACCATAAGATCAATACAAATAGTTTTCCCTCCTAAGGTATTGGGAATATGACGAAGGATCCCTAAAGGTTAACTCCTTATTCTATTAAACTCCATCATATGATGGGTGACCGACACAAGCTGAGGGGAACTAGCTTGCCAAGCAATTTAGGATAAAATGATGACAAAAGTTCCTTCGTATATAATAGTATAATATATGTTCTTATTGCAAGTCTACATAATGATTTGAAAATGAAGGTGGGAAAAAAGATGAGGATCCATCATTCTATTCCAATCAAAGGAAATGAATTCAGTACTTGGAGAGGGTTCTAGTGGAACAGATGAAATACCCCCTTGTCCAAAGGAATATATAGTGACAAGAAGAACTTGAGCGGTATCGACTTCACTCTCCAAGGGAAGATTGTGATCAATCAATGATGGAATTAGATCGACCACTTCATCAACCAATGGTGGGTCGAGAGGGGACTCATGGGAAGTACTCGGAGGTTGTTTTTGGGAAACAACAATGTCTTCCAACAATTTCAAGGCTTCATCCATACGAGGTAAAAGGTAAGTGTGGTGCATTTACTTGCATAACCGATGAGGAATCTTGATCTTACCTGTTTCCCCGCTAACCTTATGAGCATTGGTTGAGGGTTTATCATCAACATGATTTCCATAGGCTCGCGAGGATCAATAGAATATGTGGAAGATGTTTCCCTCTACTTGGATGTGTATGTAATTTCTAAGTTTCCTTGGGAGAAATCAATGTTTTCATGTGTTATTATGCATTATTAGATCTATCATTAATTTATGCATGGTTAGTTGGATCTTCTGAAGGGTTTTTGTGTCTCTATGTGTGAATATATAAAATGGTAAGGGAAAATGACATCTTTGTGGAAACTAGCAGCTAAAGAGCATGCAGGGAGAGTCGTCAGATTACCAGGTTAACATTCCATTTTAGTAGATCCTTTTCATGTATAACTTATATCTAGGAAATTTTATAGATTACATATTTATTATATCTTAGGTCTAGGAAGAGGATAGGGTAGATAACTCCTGCAGGGTGAAAATATCCTACAATAGACTGGAAAATCCACTGGGGATGATGCCCATCAAGTGATCAGCTGGAAAATAAATATATAACAGCGTTATTTAAAAAATAATAAAGCTAAAGGAGGGGAGTGATGTGACCCACCCAACTATGTCATCTCATTTAATCAGATGCATTGACACAACATTACCATTATGCATAGACCTTTCTTCACCTCCATGAGTCATACGCTCCACTTGGAAGATGATACCTCTTTCTCTCACTACAGTAATAAACCCTTCCCCTTGAAGAATAACTCCACATGTGGGAGTGAATTTACTTTGGATATCACAATGAGGGATTTACTCATGCATTTCATCTCGAAGGTATCAGAGTATCTGAACAAGTCAGTGTTATCATCATTTCAAGAGATGAATATGAATAATGCATAATGTTAGCACATAAATTTCTCAAATCCTTAAAGGTTGGTGGTTTCTACCCAAGTCTATATCCTTTCCTGCTCCTCCCCCATTTTTGCAGAACTGATTGTAAGTTTTCCCTCTGGACTCAAACCTTGTCTTTTGTTTTCCTTCATCCTTTGTTCAACCTATTTTCCTTTTCATCCTATATAAGGATTATCAACCCTTAGAATTCTTATTTTCTCTTTGGCCGATCATTCCTCGTTTCATCTCTACCATTGATCTTTTGTTTTCCCGAGACCTCAGCTGGTCTTTCAAGTAATCCCTCAGTCGGTCTTTCGTGATAACCAGGTGCAACACTTGAAGCATTCTGATATGGACTAAAATCAAGTGAGCGAGCAAGATCAGTTTTCAACGGTGGAGATCGATCAGATAGATCAGATCAGTGGCCATCAGGTGATCGGGATCATGCAATTGCACTAGTTTTAGCGTCGAACAGAGGTCTGAAATCGTGAGGTTGATCTTAGTCATTGGTATTGGAGGGATGCATGGTGCAGGATCAACATTTTTCTCACTTGCGGGATGAATAAGTCAAAGGGCCGAGTCATGAGGACTTGTGAAACGTGAAGTCGTGAAACCATCTGGATCATCCATTCTAGAGCGACATGTGGAATAGGATCCAAACCGCGTAAAAAGTCTTTCGAGAACGCTGAGGTAAGAAGTGTTGATGGCTCGAGGTCCCAAAATGTTGAAATAATCTGGGTTGTTCATTTCAAATGGATGCGTGTCATCCAATCCAAGGGATCATCATTTCACGACACAGAGTTTCGAGCACTGAGCACATCATGAGTTTGCGAAACATGAAATTGTGATGCGCCAAAGAGTTTGGCCCACGATCACAGCCCAGGGTCGTATGGAAAGCGAGACCAAATGGAAAACAAGCACCTTTCAAAGCAGTGGGAGGCTGAGGTTGTTTGAGGAGATGATCATGGCTGTCAAATTCAAGGAAAATCCAACCGTTGATTCAAATGGGCCATTTTGCAAGAGCGAGCATCGAGATTTTTGAAATCACAAGGAGTGAAAACTCCCAAAACACGAAATCTCAAGTTTTCATATGGATAAGCATGAGGTCATGGCCCACAATCATATGGGGCAAGGGAAAAGGAGATCCACAAAGAACCAAAAATCCCAAGTTTGTCATAGAGAAAGATTCGCGCGGCCTCGAGGTGTAATAAATGACTCAAAGGAGTTGCAAGCTCGCATGGAGAATTTTGGGTGTCAGGCTTCATCTTGATCCCAATGAAGGTAGTTAATGAAGATGGGTAGGGTAGTTGAAGGCTCGTTTCATCACATAAATGGAAAGTATGGAAAATCTGGCTGTGGAGGGAAGACTGTCAGCCAAAAGTTCCCTTGTCATGAATTTCCCAGTGAATTCCATACCGATCTGATCCTGAGTCCGACAGAAGAGTGCAAGCGTAGCCTGATAGAAGGCGATGCAGACTCCAAGCCCTGAATTCATGACCAAAGTGTGTTTCTATAGGGAGCAAGTTTCTTTGAGTATTTATACTCATTTTTTATATTTTGTAAGGGTCGATGGTAGAGCAAACCTCCCGATTTGTAAAGTTTTAATGAACACTCTAGTTCTCTAGTTATGCTTTGCACTCTGAGATTTCTTGTTTAATGAAAGTCAACTTTCTTACTCCCTCTTGTTTTCCTATGATAATGAAAGAGTTCATGGTTGATTGATTCACTTGAATTATTGTGACAACAGTATGATGAAATTTTGATTACAGTGTTGTTATAATTTATTTATGTTTCTTTGAAATTTGAATTCAAGAAGACCTTGTGTTTAAGTTTTTCTTTGTTAGGCTGCTGGAAAGCTTGATGCTCTCGACAAAACTCTACACTCTTCGCTGAAATCTTCCTCCTACTCACCTTACTACAACCTACTGATTGAAGTTAAACCAAACCTCACTTTCTTGTGCATATCAGTCCAGTCTTCTGAGTTAAGATGATATTTTATTGATATTGCGCCCATTCGACCCTTTTTATAACCAACCTGTGGCATAACATACTGATGGGTATCAGGATTACCTCTACCGTAATCCAGGGGTGACTTCTTGTGCTAACACATAAGGTGTGGATATTTATAGGTTTATGGAGCATTATATGATGGGTTGTATATGAATGGAGTTCGTTATTACTTAACTCATGGTGTCTTCTCATTAACCCCTACCCCATCAATTCAATCTTTAGCTTCTGTGACGATCACACAACAATATTTAGGTATATAATTGTTTCAGGATGTGGCATAAAGGGCAATCATTTTGTGAGTGCAAGAACTATGAAATGGAAGCACTCAAATCCAAATTCAAGCATCAACAACAGGAAATCAAAACCCTTCAAGAATCTCAATCAAATATCAATGAATCATTGTAAGAGAGGGAGGAGAGAAGAGAGAAAGAAATGGAAATTGTGCTCAGGAGAGTCAATCACCACTCAGACCAAATTCGATAGATGGAAGGAGAAAAGCATGGATGCATGATAGCAATTCAAGTTAGAATGAACCCATTCCCTCAGTAGGATCACAAGAATCATGTGAAGTGGAGCAACCCCAGCTTTGGGCACATGAAGAATGAACTCAAGATGACACTTAAGATCATGTGGATACAGAACTAAAGCTTAATTAGGCTGTTTTTGTAATGTAAATTTGAATTTTTCTTTGAAGATGGACTAAAATCCTTGATAAAAGAAGATTCCTTCAATATGTAAAAACGTTTTGGGGAAGCTTTATTGTTTTGAGTAAGTCCATTACCTCTACCCTTGTTTCCAAATAATTGAACTGAAGAAGATGTACTCTTTGGTTGGTTTTTGGATTGCTCCAACCATCTTTTATATATAATACAATTATTCGTTATTGTTGAAAAAAAAGTGGAGAAAATTTTTCTCCTTTGCTTGAAAAAAGGTGAATATGATTCATCATCCAATATATTGTTTGGCTATTTATATCTAAAAATAGTAATGGGGTCTTGAGATAAGTAAAATTACAATATATTTAAATAATATATTATATTCGCCAACCTTAAAAAATTGTCCTAAAATTTGGCATTTTGGCTATAATTCGCTCCTAAAAAATATTATGGAGAAAGACCATAGATAATTACTCTTAATTTTTTGAATTGCAATGTATTTGGTTTTATATTAGGAAAAAAAATGTCACCAAATTAGACAACCATGTATTTAAGAAAAATAGGTTCAAATGACCCTAGTAAATAAAAAAAAAAATAAGATTGTTTATCTAAAGAGTAACTAATATTATAGTTTCTATTCCATCTTCACTTGATGGAGTATCCGTTTGAACCTTACCTCATATTATAGTTTATATTCCATCTTCATATGATGTAGTAGGTATGCTATGTTAAATATTGGTTGAGAATAAAATTATTGGGAAAACATTTAAAAACGTGCATAGATGTTTATCAACCTAGTCCATGAAGGACTTGTTGTAACATAGAAAATTTTCATCAAAAGTTTTCAATTTTCTCGCAAAATTTTGTAAACACCTACCTATTCCCTGTCATCTCAAGATTTGAATCATTACTCTACGCAAGTCTTTACCATTATAAATGTGTTCTTAATCTTCTTATTTTAAACATTTCCCTCGCCTATTGTCCATTCATTTTTATTGCTCAAAAACTAATTCTTTATACAAACCTATCCCGGTCTCATAAAAAAACTTCTCCTATTTTTTCAAAGACTATATTACAGATTGGACTCAACTTGCCTATACATTTATTTCAATTCCAAATTAAGTCCAACATGTTATGTTTCTAATACATATATCCACTAGTTCAAATGTTATTGAGTGTAAATAATATTGGGCTTGTTGGTAACTAGATTTCCAATTTATCTCAACCATGCTTTAACCATCACCAAGTCAAAGGAATCCAAATTCCATATCATATGTCTACATGCGATCCAACAACTCATAAAAAAAGAAAATCATTGGTCACAATAGTTTTCGTCCCCTCCAAAGTACCATATCGATGATGTAAAGGGGTAGGGGAGCCGAAATGGTATTCCACTAGTTTTAAAGGGCGTGGCGTAGCACTAGCGTAAAGAGTTTGGGTCCCCCTTAGTGGTTTCCAAAGCTTCCATAGAACCCCCCTAAATCGTTGGGGAACGTAAACATGGTATACTGAGCTCAAGGGTGTGGGCACACAATGCATAAGTAAGAGACAAAAATCATGGGAAAGGTTCCACCAGATTGATCCACTAGATTGCTAAGGGAATATGGCCATGATCTACAATGAATGAGTGTACCAAAATGTAGATATTGGATCTATTATTTTGTTGAAAATTGTATTCACCAAAACAAAACAAATCGCATCCAAGTTAGCAACAAAAACACAACAAGTAGGGATACGAGTTCGTTGGGAACAAGTAGGGATACGAATTCGTTGGGATTGATCTGTGATTTTATTGAGAAAATTTCCTACCAAATCACATTAGAAGGGACTACATTTTTACAAGAGTAATCAAATCACTAAGAGTAAGGGCATGAAATCAACGAGAAATGTGGTGAAACTTTGGAGAAATTGCACCAGATCGTAGTGAGGTTGAGGCACCCACGCTTTGAGGAGACCCGATAACCACCACAACCCTTGTTTTGACATATGTCCACATGAGATACATACTTTGAAAGAAAATTATCTTCAATTGGGCAGTCTAAAGCACTCAGTGGTAATAATAAGCAATGGGAAGACAAAAATTATGTATATGGGACAAAAAGCTATTATAGGTGTCAGAATTTCCAAATATTCTTATTTTTTCTTAATAAATTAGTTATAGAAATGAAGGCAAACATTCAAAGAGGATAAAAAGAAAGCATTTGGAAGTGTTAAGAGGGGGGTTAGAATTATAATAGGGGAAAGAGATTGATTTCTTAGTTGAGCCTGTTGGGATATCAATCTACAAATTTTCATGAATGAAAGAGAATCATATCATTTAGGTAATATTCTAGATACAAAAGGTATGCAGAACATAAATAAATAGTTAGAAATGGAAAATGAACAACAATATAACTAGAACAACACCACAATAATACTAGAATGATATCAAAATAACATCAGAAAGAGCACTTTGATCACTGAGAGCAATGTTCACTTGCCTCTTCAAGGGGGCAACCTCCAAGACAAAATTTCTCGTATCCTTGACTCTTATTTATACTAAATATGTCTATCAAAAGAACCATCTAGAGGAAGATCCCTCTAGAAGAAGAAGCTTCTATTAGGTCTTCTTACATTGGACATATTCTTCCTTATTGTTAGGCCTTATTAATATTGACCTTTATTACATGGAAATATATTATTCTACCTACGTGAAGGCTTAGGTCCCTAACATGTCCTCCCCCTTAAAAGAAACATTTTCCTCAAGGCTTTAGATGTTGAAATTGTTGCAGAATGGTAGTTAATTTTCCCAAATTTCCCTCAGACAATTGTTTGTTGGTAAAGGCCAAAGGTCGACCCTTTTGCATAAGGACAACGCCAATTCCTTTCCTTGAAGCATCACATTCTAGGACAAAGGTATTTGTGAAATTAGGAAGGGCTAGGACTGGAGTGGTGCACATGGTCATCTTAGAGGTTTGAAAATCCTGAGAAGCTGTTGGAGTCCAAGTGAAAGAATTATTTTTAAGGAGTATAGTGAGAGGTGCCACAATATTTCCATAATTCTTAACAAACTTGCGATAATAGCATGTTAAGCCCATAAATCCATGCATGATTTTGAGAGTCTTTGGGTGAGGCCAATATTGCATAGCTTCATTCATTTTAGGATCCACCCTGACGTTGGCCTTGCCAACAAGATGACCCAACTACTCGACTTCGAAGCTGCCAAAAGAACATTTAGATTGTTTGAGGAAAAGTTTGTGCTAAGAGAGTAGATGGAGAACTCGATCCACGTGAGAAACATGGGTTGTCTAGGTTTTAATATAGATGAGGATATCATCAAAGAAAACTAAGACAAAATGACAGAGAAAAGGACGAAAGACATGATTCATGAGACTTTGGAAAGTGAAGGGAGCATTACACAAGCCAAAGGGCATGACCAAAAACTCAAAGTGGCCCTCATGAGTTCTAAAGTCAGTCTTAGGAATGTTTGCCTCTTTCATATGGATTTGGTGGTAGCCAGAATGAAGATCAAGTTTAGTAAAGAATTGGGCACCACTCAATTCATCCAAGAGGTCATCAATGACAGGAATGGGAAATTTGTCTTTAATGGTGAGTTTGTTGAGGATGTGGAAGTCAGGACACATGTGCCAAGAACCTTATTTTTTAAGGACCATGACCACGGGAAAAGAGTATGGGCTCATATTAGTGTGGATAACACCTTCGTTGAGCAGTTCCTGAACAATTTTCTCGATTTAATTTTTTGGGGAAAAGGGGTGACTATAGGGATGAATATTGGGAGGAAGGCTTCCTGGGACAAAGGGAATGGAATTATCATGAACACCACGGGAAGGAGGGAGTCCCTAGGGAGTGGAAAAAACCACTTGATGTTTAGAGAGTATGGATTGGAGGTCCTGCGACACAAAGGGTGTCTTAGTTGCTTGTATGGCATGGAGTTAGGAAATAATGCTCGAATGACCTTTTTTCAGCAGTGTTTCCATGCGATGGGAACTAATGATCTCTGGGGAACCGATGATGATGTCTTGGAACTTATATTGTTGGCCCTCCTAGTTGAATTGCATGGTCAATTCCTTAAAATTCATGAAAATGGGACCCAAATTCCTTAGCCCTTCTGCACCCAACACAATGTCACAACCAGCCAATTCGATAGAAAACATAGGAGATTTTATGTGGTATTAACCAATTTGGAGACGCACATTTTCACAACACCCTCCACATTTCATGGAACTGCTATTGGAAATCACGATTTGGAAATTATTGACTGCACGGATATAACAATTAGTTTCTTGGGAAATGCGGCAATGAATAAAATAATGGGTGCTTCCACTATCAAGAAGAATGATGGCCTTCCGATGCTTGATGTAACCACTTAGCTTGAGGGTTTGGGGAGTAGAGAATTCAGTGAGAGAATTTAGGGAAATGGTTGTTTCTACTTTGGGAGGGTTTGAGGGAGGGGTTATGTCAGTTGGTTCACGCTACACGAACACAAGGGGCACCTCAACATCCTCTTCTGAAACATCCTCTGAGATGGCCATAAAAAGATTTTGTTCCTTACACTTGTGTCCTGAAAAATATTTTTCATCACAATTATAATAAAGGCCTTTGAGTTGGCATTCAACCATTTCGGCCCTTGTCAATTTCTGGATCTTTAGTGGAGTAGAAGGAGGAGTGGGAGTTACTGGTTTAGTGAGAGGAATAAAGAAGGGTTTTTGGTTTTGAGAAGACACAACCTGTTTTTCTTACTTAGCTCATTTAGTAGCATCCGCCCAACTCTGAGGCCGAGCCATGAGGACATGGGCATGAATTTCATCCTTGAGGCCACAGATAAAACATTCTCATAAAAAAGCATCAGACATGCCCTCTGTATGAAAAGTCAGTCACTCAAAAGAATTTATAGAGTCTTCCACTATGCCAAATTGTTTCAACTTTTTCAAACAGCCTAAATGGTTCATGTCAGTGTCAAAGCATTTATAAATATCTGCCACAAAGTGTGTCCAAGACACATACCCTTGGCGGGCATTTTTTATCAATTTCCACCATTGCCAACGTTCTTGATCTACATGGAGAACACCATACCGGAGTTTGGCCAACTCATCCATAATTTCATACAAAGATAAATAATGTTCCATTTGAGTTACTGAGCCAGTTGGATCCGAGACATCAAATTTGGTCACATCCACATGTAGAAGGTGTAGGTCACGCTGAAAGTGATGGGGCTGAAAATTATGGGAATGAGAGGAAGTTTCACCTTCGTTATGCAAAGGTGGGTCAGATAAGGGAAGATCTGTAGGGATATGTAGCTTGGTGCAGATCATCATAGTGATAGATTCAAGTTGAGTAGTAATGTATTGTTTGAGGTCTTGTTTGAGTTCCTCGATTGAGGCAACGATGGAAGAATGTGTGTTTTTATTGATGGTGGAAATATTGGCACTGAGCTATCTCACTTCTTGTTGGGTCTCTGTGAAATTAGAGTGCAAGGTATTGAAGCGAGCTTCCAAGTCTTGGCTATGGGTATGGGCCATGATGACAAGGGAACACGAAAAGGGGCAGGTGGGACCACACAAAAAATGGGTTATGGGTGAGTGTATCACAACTACTAGGGTGACGATTTGATTCCAATGGGGTAAAACCCAAATAAAGGTGTTGGAATGGGGTCAAGTCCACGAGAAAAGAAAAATTGCTGACAAATGATAGGTATGACTATGATAAGGGAGAAGAGAGAAATCCAACGAAATAGGTCTCAAGTAATGGTGCCAAAAGGATCCAGAATATTTTTTTTTTTACTCTTGCAGATTTATACTCTAATCTAAAGAATACTATAGTGATGAAATGCCGAAATGCTTAACAGGAAGAAATGTGTAGTAATTTTGAACCCTGAATGCAGGAGACACAATTGCGCGGCAATAGATATCGTTTGTTCTATTTTTGTTTTTGTCCCAAGGGTTAGGGTATTCAAGGTTTCTACAAACAAAGTTTTTACCTGTGCTATAGCTCTCTGATATAGGTGCGAGGTCCAACAGTAGTACTCAACCCAATATCTCAGGGTACCAACTAAGGAAGCTAGACTATGCCCTTAGTTGTACTACCCGACTGCCCAGGTACTAGAGAGTATCTTCATGAGTGTTGTTCTCAGTGGCACTATAGAAATCAGGAGGTCGATCGATTTATTTATGGAGGGTATCATGAGATGTAGGTCGATCCGTATACAAGTGTTTTCTGATGCGCTACCACTCAAAGGGGTACCAACAGGGGTTACAACGTTGGCCAATAGATGTGCACTTAAGTGCCACTTGTATTTCATGCGTGTATGAATCCCTGATTGTGGGTTTATGAGTGTAACGATAGATCTTTGTAGCTTAAAGAAGCCATAATACGTTTCTAACCTGAAAAAAAATTAACCCACAATTTTCTGCCAAGGAAGGTGCTCTGATACCACTTGTAATATTCCAAATATAAAAAAGTATGCAGAACATAAATAAATAGCTAGAAATGGAAGATGAACAACAATATAACTAGAACAGCACCACAATAATACCAAAATGATACCAAAATAACAACGGAAATATCACTTTGATTACTGAGATCAATGTTCACTTGCCTCTTCGAGGGGGAAACCTCCAACAAAGTAGAGCTCTATTACAATAATATCCAAGACAACAGTTCTCATACCCTCGACTCCTATTTATACTAAATATGTCTATCAAAAGAACCATCTAGAGGAAGATCCTTTTAGAAGCGGAAGCTTCTATTAGGTCTTCTTACATTGGACTTATTCGTCCTTATTGATAGGTCTTATTAATATTGACCTTTATTACATGGAAATATATTATTCTACCTACATGAGGGGTTAGGTCCCTAACAATTTATCCTTCATTTATCTTTTATCTGAATAGATCTTTGTTTCCATTCCATTTTTATTGTCAATCTCCTTTAAATCCCATGTATATTCTTTTCTGTGCAATTTTAATTTGCAAATTCACAATTTGGTACTACATCCATTATTTAATGAATATTTTTGTCAATTCTTGTTTATGTGTAAAATATTTATACATTAGTAAGATCAATAGTGGATGGATTTCAGTCATGACCCTTTCCTATATTTTATATATATTCAATGAGTTTCCATTAATATTGAATTGAATGTATTGATATTAAATTCATTTTCATACTAATTGTACGCCATTTACTTTATTGCTAGAATCATTCAGTACTTCCCAGCAAATCACTTTTCTTCCATCAAAGGCCAAGAGTGACTTCCTTACTCATTGTTTGTGTCTGGGGTCTATCGTTCTTCTCACCCTCATCCATATTTTCCTTATCAACTATTTTGATTTGTTCTATAAGACTCCATGCCCAATGGATCTGAAATCTCTATGATCTGAAATTTACAACATTTTATTCTCTTCTGCCATTTTTGTTCTTAACCTTGTCAACCATGTTATACCATTTAAAATTTGGCATTCATTAGCTTAAGGATGTGAGTTGTTTCTTAGTGACAGTGTACAATCATCTGTATCCAATATTATGAGAGATCCACCTCTTGTCGAAGAGCTAGCTTGTGACCTAAAGTAGGTTTTCAATATATCTTAGCATTGTTCCTAATCAACGAGAATAATATCAAGTTACAAGAGGACCACATCAAGCATGTCTTCCAATTGATCCAATTAATATTTATCCATGCACTTCTCATTCTTAATGTTGGTGATAGAGTGGGACTCTATTGCACAATGTTCTATGTATAGAACATGGATATTCCACCTGTGTTTTCTATTATTCAAGGTTGTTGAGTGAATGTGAGAGATGAGCTCTAAGAGAAGCTTGAATCCACAGGGAGTGGAGTTCCTTTATAATGAATGCCTAAATTATTGACAATAATTCAAATCATATGTTGTAGAGATGTTACCTGGAGAGTGATTTCTTGGTGTTCTCTTTGATGAAATTTCATGAGCACATCCACTTCTGCTTTCCATTCAAAACTTATGAGGATATGTTTGCTAGATTCCATGACACACTTGTCCCTCACACCATTTTCCTTATACATCTAATTGTAGAACTTGTCCTTCTATTATTTTATCTACCTCTCCAATTTATTGTGTTGCAATGGGATTTTGTAGTATCCTTTTGTCACCTCTACAAAAACCTATTCACATCCTTGGGCTATAACATCACACAAACACCACTCTGTTTGTGGAAATATGTCATCATATGAATTGGTGGAACTAGAAACAGATAGAAAACCACACTCAAAAACAGGTGCAACACTATAGACAGAACTAAAACCACAATTACCACAACCACATAGGGAGTGCTACACAAATATCTACTAGGGAATTTACAAGATCCACTAGGTGGAACTTAGACCATCACAGACCCACTTCAAATGCTTTTGATTCCCATATGAGAGTCCCATGCTATACATACAAATCCAAAAAAAAAAAAAAAATGGACAACGCATACTGCAGTCTAAGAACCAACTAGGAAAAATGCCTTTCCAAAACCTCACACTCACATGGAGAACCTTAATGTGAAAAGAGATCTACAAATATTCCCAACACAATGTGAATTAAACCCATATACTTCCCACATCACAAAAATCATACCTTTGAGTAACTCCCACATTATAGTGATGAGGGAGGAATTATGGAATGACAACCAATGGTATACCTCTCTCTCCCATTGATTGTGCATGTCATGGGATGTGTTAATTTTAGAAGCTACCTCCATAAAAGTTATGTACAAAATAATGTGGGAGGGGAGTGGACCATCCCCATTAACACAATCACTCCTCTTCAATTCTAATGGATTTATTATCTTGGTCATATGCATAAAATTCAAGGACATTAACAAAAATAATGGTTAACTCATCTTATCTTATGTTATGACAATTTATTTCCATTAAATATATCATATATTGCCTACGAAACATTATTTGATAACATAAAACCCACTTCAAATTCTTTTGATTCTCATATGAGAGTCCCATATTATATATAAAAATCCAAAAAAAAAAACCAAGATTGGATAACTCATTATGTGGTCCAAAAACCAACCAGGAAAAATGTCTTTCCAAAAACTCAAACTCACATGGAGAACCTTAATCTGCAAACAGATCTACAAATATTCCCAACACAATGTGAATTAAACCCATATACTTCCCACATCACAACAATCATACCTTTGAGTAACTCCCACATTATAGTGACGAGGGAGGAATTATGGAATGAGAACCAATGTTATAACTCTCCCTCCCATTGATTGTGCATGTCATGGGATGTGTTAATTTGAGAAGCTATCTCCATAAAAGTTATGTACAAATAATGTGGGAGGGGAATGGACCATCCCCATTAAGACAATCACTCCTCTTCAATTCTAATGGATTTATTATCTTGGTCATATGCATAAAATCCAAGGACATTAACAAAAATAATGGTTAACTCATCTCATCTTATCTTATGACAATTTCTTTCCATTAAATATATCATATATTGCCTACGAAACATTATTTGATAACATAAAACCCACTTCAAATTATTTTGATTCTCATATCAGAGTCCCATATTATATATAAAAATCCAAAAAAAAAAAACCAAAACTAGACAACGCATTATGTGGTCCAAAAACCAATCAGGAAAAATTCCTTTCCAAAAACTCACACTCACATGGAAAACCTTAATGTGCAAAGAGATCTACAAATATTTCCAACGCAATGTGAATTAAACCCATATACTTCCCACATCACAACAATCATACCTTTGAGTAACTCCCACATTATAGTGACGAGGGAGGAATTATGGAATGAGAACCAATGGTATAACTCTCCCTCCCATTGATTGTGCATGTCATGGGATGTGTTAATTTGAGAAGCTATCTCCATAAAATTTATGTACAAATAATGTGGGAGGGGAGTGGACCATCCCCATTAAGACAATCGCTCCTCTTCAATTCTAATGGATTTATTAGCTTGGTCATATAAATAAAATTCAAGGATATTAATAAAAATAATGGTTAACTCATCTTATCTTATGTTATGACAATTTCTTTCTGTTAAATATATCATATATTGCCTACAAAACATTATTTGATAACATAAAACCCACCTTAAATTCTTTTGATTCTCATATGAGAGTCCCATATTATATATAAAAATCCAAAAAAAAATTGAACAACATATTATGTGGTCAAAAACCAATCGAAAAAATTGCCTTTCCAAAAACTCACACTAACATGGAGAACCTTAATGTGCAAAGAGATCTAGAAATATTCCCAACATAATGTGAATTAAAATCATATACTTCCCACATCACAACCATCATACCTTTGAGTAACTCCCGCATTATAGTGACGAGGGAGACATTATGAAATGAGAACCAATATTTTAACTCTCCCTCCCAATGATTGGGCATGTCATGGCATATGTTAATTTGAGAAGCTATCTCCATAAAAGTTATGTACACATAATGTGGGAAGGGAGTGGACCATCCCCATTCGACAATAATTCTTCAATTCTAATGGATTTATTAGCTTCGTCATAAGCATAAAATTCAAGGACATTAATAAAAATAATGGTTAACTCATCTTATGTTATGACAATTTATTTCCATTAAATCTATCATATATTGCCTACGAAACATTATTTGATAACATAAATTTCCCTTCTACTTTTATAACTCGAGATATAAATAGAGAACACATCTTGTATTATAAAATGCACACATGTGCCCGAAGTCATTGAATTATCCCTATATAGTATTTTTCGGTGTATCATAGTTCTTATGATTTGGTATATTAGGGATTTTCATACACTGATCATGATTTCGTCAATTAGTTATTTAGTTCTAACTATGACAATATCTTCTTTTAAATCATTGAATACTGAAGATTCACTTAGAGTGATGAGAGTTTATATAATTGAGGAAATAGTTCCTTGGATTATTTATTCCAAATCTACTAGAATATATTGGATTTTTACGGAAAAAAAAAATGCCGATGAAGTCCTTGCAATATAAATTTTCCAAATTTATCGAAATATGTGATGTGTGGATTATTCTCATCATTCACAATATTTCTTGGTTCTATTAGGGATGAATGTGATTACTTGTGTATTATTATCTTTCTCACTATGCCTATTCTTATTTATCATATTTATCATATTCATTATGAATAAGTGGATGTAAATCTCAATGATTTACAAGTTATCTTTTTTCCTCCAAGCAAGCTTTTATTTTTATGTGAATGTTAGTTATTGGACTATTTTCTTTTCTCTTTGTATTTTGTCCCTTGTTTCTATTATATTTGGTAGTTGATGGGTACTTCTGCATAAGAGACAACCAACATGTGGAAGTGACCAAACACATTTTCTCCCTAGTGACTTTATTTTTATACAATGACTTTATAAAGCGATTTTATAAAGTTAAGTTGATCTTTTATTTTTTAATGTGTAAAGTAACTTTATGAGGTTGTAGGTCACATTAGTGACTTTAGAGACCTCAACGAATGATTAATTTGTGACCGTTGATCTCAAGGGAAAGTGAAGAGTCACTCAAGGGAGACTAAGGGTTAGAGGGGTTACACATTAAAATTGCATAAAGGAAACACATGAGGGAGATACATCACACACTTTGAGGAGAGGAGAGAGGGAAGGTGAAGAGTCATGCATCCCAAGTGAGATTGAGCTTGGAGGAAAGAGGGAAGCAACAAGGAGGATAGGCTCCCATCCCTAGGAGAGGATTGGAACACATCCCTAGGTAGATTTCAGCATTTATTTTAGTTTGTACTGTGCAGATTTGGGAAGGTCATACACCATTTAATGTTGGCCGCATAGCAAGAGGGTGGAAAAAATATCAAGGTAGTCATTCAGGAGCAGTTTCACACAATTTTCAAGGCACCTTGTTGTGCAAAACTCATATAGCATAGGTCTGTGAAGAACATCCATTTTTTGGCACAATTTTCGAGGCAGATTTAGAGCTCGTTCTAATTGTACTAGGTCATACAGGACATACAAAAAAGACACATTTTTCAAGGAACTTTATGGAATTGTTTTTGAGATGAATATTGTGCAAGGAAGATGAGATAAGTTCTTTATTTAAGGTTTATATTAATGTTACTATAAACTCTGAAATATTTCTTAGAGCTCAATAATAAAATATTCTTGAACTCAGTTTCCCCTTGTGGGTTTTTCTAGGGGCATTTCCCATAATTTCTAGTGTTCGAGTGTGTGATTTCTCTTTTGTTTATTATTATTTCTCTACTAGTTTTATTTCTAGATCTATGTCATTTAATAATTCTACTCATTAAGTGCAGTTCAATATTGGGTTTAATGCTTTACTATTGAATCTTAATAATATGTTCAAATTTGTTTATGACTTAGTGTATATCTGAGATATAATTTTTCTAAATGGTATTAGAGTTGGTGCTCTAAAGTTCAGTGGAAAACCTTGACACTAGGACAATAGTGAACTATTGGGGAATTTTGTGGGGAGAGAGAAGCTCCCTGAGTGGAGCGGATTGTCGGATGACTTTACATAGGAGGAGATCAGGGAGGGTTCTGAGGAGAAGGTAGTGGATGGTTCAGATGAGAAGGACAGTGATCTCGTGGGAAAGAGAAATGAGAAGAATAAATACATGATAAAAGTGAGATGTTTTTCATGTCACAAGACTATCCACTATGCTAGTAAGTGTCTGAACAAGAAGAAGAAGAAGCATGAACAAGTGGCATCACCATCAACAAAGATTGTTGTGTTTTCTTAGAAATATGAGAAGGAATTTTCTCTCCTGAATGTTCCCTTAGGCAATGATTGTCTAGTGTTTGATGGCATTGAAGTGTGGTTCGTGGACAGTGGGGTCGTCTCACAGCTTGTAGTAAAGGGGGTTTGAAGTGTTATATTCCAACTGGAGTTAGGAGTTTTTCTAGAGGTAGCTGAGATGTTGAATATTCCATATATGAAAGTTAACTTTCTCTTAGTTTCAACTCTGGAGGTTGATTGATTTGGAGTTTCATTCTACAGTGGTCAGGTATTTTTATATCCAGAGGGATATACTCCATACATAACAATGTTGCTTGGTACCATGTATGAGATCTTGTACATGTTGTTGCTCCCAACCAATGCTGGGGTCTAGTGGATTTTTGGATTCATATTATGTTTCGGAGAGTGGGTAGGTTGCACAAGAGAGACAATTGATAACAGGGACTCGGTCCTCTTCTAGGACTCTAAGAAGAATCAACATGCATGAGTCAACAAATATGTATGCTCAAGAGAGTGTGAAGTCTTCTAGGATCATGTCTTCAGTTCATAGATAAGTGGAGGTAGCGGCAAAGCCTTCCAGTGCAGTGGGAGTGGTCGCTTCTTGTTCAAAGGGAGAAGAGGCTTATAGTATAGAGGGAGAAACTGCGAAAGTGGATGGGATGATGGATTTGGAGATGGATTATGGTGGAGGTAGAAAAAGTACCTATCTCACTAAGAGGGAGTGTTAGATTTGGTACCTAGCATGCAAAAGTGACTGAGCACATTTTCTCCATAGTGACTTTATAAAGTGATTTTATAAAGTTAAGTTGAGATTTTATTTTTTAATATGTAAAAGTGACTTTATGAGGTTATAGGTCACTTTAGTGACTTAAGTAACCTCAATGAATGATTAAGTCATGATCGTTGATATCAAGGGAAAGTGAAGAGTCACTCTAGGGAGACCAAGGGTTATAGGAGTTACACATTAAAATTGCATAAAGGAAACACTTGAGGGAGAGAGAGCACACACTTTGATGATAGGAGAGAGGGAAGGTGAAGAGTCGCACATCCGAAGAGAGATTGACCTTGGAGGAAAGAGGGAAACAACAAGGAGAATAGGCACACATCCCTAGGAGAGGATTGACATGCATCCCTAGGTATATTTCAACTTTTATATCAGACTGTACTATACATATTTGGGAAGGTTATACAACATTTAATGTTGGTCGTACATCAAGAGGGTGGAACAAAAATCGAGGCAGCCATTTAGGATCATTTTGGCATGACTTCTACGCCACCTTGCTGGGAGAATTCCATACAATAGAGGTTTGTGAAAAAAAATAGTTCTCAAGTATGATTTTCAAGGCAGATTTAGAGTTGTTGCTAACTATAATAAACCGTGCATGCCATACAATAGAGGCACATTATTCAAGGCATTTTTTAGCATTGTTTTCAAGATGAATATTGTGCAAGGAGGATGAGATCAAGGATAATTTTAAAGATGGAAATTTGTATTACAACATACAAATATGGGCTAATCATACTAGTCCTTACTATGCAAAATGTAAAATGTTTGGCGATAGTTTTGTAAAAATATTCAAATTTCTAAGGATTTTATATAATTTCTATAAATTTTTGGCAATTTGTAAGGTAAAATAATTTTATTCTATGGAATTTGGGCAAATCATATTTAGAAAAAATGTGAATTGACGAATCTTTTTTTGGGAAAAACCATGGAAAATTAGCCCATTTGTGAAATTTAGCCCCTCAAATCAACTATGGCTGAGATAAGTTATGTATTTAAAGTTGATATTAATGTTGTTGTAAGCTCAGAAATATTTCCTAGAGCTCAATAATAATATCTCCTTGAACAAGTTTTCCTCTTGTGGTTTTTTCCTGGGGCATTTCCCAAAATTTATACTGTTCAAGTGTGTGATTTTATGTTGTTTATTGTTATTTTGTTGTCAGTTTTCTTTTTAGATCTATTTCATTAAGTATTTATGTTCATTAAGTACAGTTCAATATTAGGTTTAATGCTTTACTATTGAAGCTTAATAGGAGATTGAAATATTTTTATGACTTAGTGTATATATAAGCTATAATTTTACAAGAGTTTCATGTATAACACTTGATGTGGAATAGGTACTCTCTAGGAAATATATAGTCTATCCTTGGTCCTTAGAGTGTGCCCTATAATTGGTACTAATGGTCTAAATTAGTGAACCATTTTCATTACTCTATATACCTTCCTTTTATTTCATGTCAAATTGGTATTTTTTGCAATGATCATAGATAGGAAAGTTATAGAGTGTTAGTTATGGTTAGATAGGATATGATAGTTCCATAATGCATTTTCATACTAGTTGCATTTCATTTAAAACTTAAAAAATTGATACAACATGCTAGGCCTTAACTGGTAGCTTTGAAGAACCAAGAAAAATCAAAGCCTCAAATTAAGGGTTAACCATTTCAACTGAGGAAGGTCTGATTAGGATTTTTTTTTCAAATGAACTGGTGACATTGACTTAAGAAATTTTCCCACATCAAAAAATCTGCAAATGGCTAGATAGGGACAAGCGATGAATAGGAAAATGGTTTATATTTTGAGGGGTTACAATTATATGAATATAGGTATATGGGATGAGAATTTGATCTAAATTCAACACTCTTATAACAAATTAGTGCATACTTCCACCAATAACTCCTCTTTTCAAACTTGTTTTGAATATTTTCCACCTTCACGTCTAGATCTGTGTTTGGAAAACATTGAAGGGGAAGGAAGACACCATAGTGGAAGAACCCAATGTTGAAATATCAATATGCAATATCTATCATATCTATTTACAAGTACAAGAGACACTAAATAATTCACAAGGAAAGTACAAGGTTGGGCATGATCTACGTGGGATTGCAAAGACATTCAAGATACGATATTAAGTCTGGATGAACCTAAATAAGGAGAGGTTGTAAGGACTCGGTAAGAAATTTAATTATCTAATATATGGGATTTTTGAATAATTGGAAAAGGTAGCAAGTGATTCTTATAAACGTATTCTACCTCCATACATGTGCATTTATTATGTAGTGAATGTGAAGAATATGAAACTCTAGGATCCATCCATGCTTAAGGAAGAAAATGAGGAGTAAATTTTACCTTGTATATACATGGCATCAAATGCTCAAGTAGATGTAGTAGAATTTATAGCTTTGTAGATAATACTAAGTCAATCATAAGGGAATATTGAGAACTATAGCAGGTTGGGTTAAAAGGGTGACTTATATGAAAGGAAAAGTAGTACACTAGGGAGAAATTCGAGGAATCATTTGCATAGATCCTTTAGTCAACACTTTGAAGACTAAAATCCTTTTAAACTGTGAGGAATGATCTTAAATGGTTCACTGTATAGTTTTTCATCCTTTGTTTTTACATTCTAGGGTGACGAATCAATGTTGTGAACTTATTGGGGCGAATTGTTAGGGAACATTTCCCATTTGAAGACAAAATACACTTTTATGGGTTTAAAAAAAGCATCATTACTTTAAATAGTTGAAGTAGGTGGCACATGTAAATAATTTTGAAATTAAATATTACACATAAAAACTAACTTTGTTTGAAAACGTTATGGCCTACATAAGTTGACCTATTCTTTCACCAACTCATGACCAAGTAGAAGTTGAGTCAAATCGCATATCTCACACATGTGTATATAGCCACATATGGATTTTTAAGGTCATAAACCCTACCCATATTTAGTATTTAGGAGATGAAAAAACCCTAATCACAACCCTAATGACTATTTGGGCGTGTTGAAATTTGAGTCACTAGGGAAGAAACTTGTTATTTTACTAAGATGGTGGTCATGGAAAATACATAAGTGTAAATTAACCCTTATGGAATTATAATTATCCATATAATCCATAGTGAGTGATAATCTTTCTTCATATTTTTCACTATAAATCTCAATATGAAAGAGCAAGGAACAGTTCTTATTTCTCAAGTTAGATTTTTCATCCTCATTGGTTTCTCCATATTACATCTTGTATTCAATGTGTCGATGATGTGCACTTTTTAATAATGCAATTTTTTTTATATTATGACAGTGAATTTTCATACCGAAATAAGTATGTTTTTAGTATGAAAATATTAATTAAAACTATCACTACATAGTAGAGTATAATCTCATCATATTTATAGTAACATATTTATATCTATTATTACAAGATGTCTTGTGGAATATTCACATCAGTTTACATATTAGGAATGTTAAAATTACAACCAACTAAGTGAAAACATTGTTTTTAAATCATCCAGGTGGATATCAATGGCCACCCAACTCTTCCACTTACTGATTACAGTTCTCCATCTTGGCCATTTGTATTATGATTTTCTGGTCCTAAACTTATGGGGTTGTTTTAAGGATCTAAACGATTTTTGTGGACATTCAGGGGAAATGGGTATCCTTGGCCTTCCTTGGCTTTGCCCAAAATTTCACTTCTTAGATAGATCTTTCCAATGATATATTATGCAACCCAATGGAGATTGTATGTAAAAATTTTCCCTGGGGAATTTTTCATATCAACTAAGAAGCTATAGTCCAACAAATAGTTTGGGACTTCGCCTTGAGGCGAAAATAGTAATTATTGGCTAAGCGTGAAGAGAAAAAGTTGGACCCTGACTCATACTTTGATTTGGAGCAGGACAAGTGAAAGTGGATCATTGATGTGGAACCCAATTCTATCATTGAAACCACAGATATCCAACCTAACAAGTCATAGGATCTTGACATAAGAGAGTGCCTCTTCCATTCACAAATGTGGGTGAAAGGAACCCAACTGCATTTCATTGTTAACAACGAGAGAAAAAATAACTTGGTATTGTCTGAGTCCATCAAGAGATTGAAGCTTCCAAAAATTCCATACCCAAAACCATACACCATCGGTTAGTTGAGAAAAGGATGAGACCCTCGTGTTAGCTAGAAGTTCCACCTATCCTAGGACATCAAACCCTTCAAATATGAGGCACTGTGTGATGTTTCCCCACTCAAAGTTTCTTATTATATTTCAAGAATACCTTATATGTGGAAAAACCATTATGTTTATGATCCCAAACTCGTAGTGGCATTATAACTCTAGTATTCCACCCCTATAGAGTACCCAAGGCAATTCAAGGTACTAAAATTTCATTGACCTTGGAAAAATAGTGTCGAGAACTAATCTCACATACTGTGAAGTTTTTCCTCTTCATGGTTCAGTCAAAAGGGGAACAAAAGGTCACTAAGACCAAAACAAATTCAACATGGGGTCTCTCTACATAGTATAAATAGTTGGATGAGCTTGTAGAGGAGTAAAAATACCTCTCCACTTCACTTGGAGGTTCCTCTACATTTCTGTATCAAGCAGCCCATTGATTTTATACTTGATTCTGCCTTTCCCAATGGTATAATATACAAATGATCCCTTTTGTAGAATGAGTAAATAAAGCATCAAGTTCATGATCTTATCCAAAAGGGACACATTCAACCAATCTCCTCACCTTATGGGAGCCCAATTGTGTTGGTGCAAAAGAAGGATGGAAGGTGGTAGCTTTGTATTGATTATAGAGCCCTGAATAAAATCATTATCAAGAACTGATACTCAATCCCCTAGATTGATGATGCTTTTGATGAGATGAAGGTTTCTAAGTTCTTTAGAAAGATGTATTTGAGGTTGTGCTATAATTGGGATCCAATATATTAAACTAAGGTATGGAAGACAACCTCCAAATATAAATAAGGTCTCTTTGAGTGGTTGGTCATGCCTTTGGGCTTGACTAATTCTCCACCGACATTCATGAGGATGATGAATGATATATTATGGTTGTTAATAAACTATTTTCTGGTGGTGTATTTGTATTACATCCTCATCTTCAACTAGACCTAGGAATATCACTTGTTGCACACTCAATAGGTCTTGAGAAACATGTGACAAAACAAATTATATGCCAATCTGAAGAAATGCTTATTCGGCGTGTAGAGAATCCAATACTTATGATACATTGTAGATGAACATGGGGTGCATGTGGACCCAACCATGATCCAAGTTATTTGCAATTGGTGAGCCTCGATGACTCTTATAGGTCTCCAGAACTTCTTGGACATCACCAACGTCTACGATCAGTTCATGTTGAGTTTCTCTCATATAGCTTGGCCCTTAAGTCAAGTGACCAAGGGGGGCACTACAACCGAGTTTTCCTTGTATGATTCATAGTAGAAATAATTCCAAGATTTGAAACACTTCCTTCGTTCCACACTATTCCTCACATTTCTAGATCTAGAATATCCACTCAAGATCAAGAAAAATTCCTCTAACTATGTTATCATTGCTATCTTCACTACAAGGAAATCTAGTTTCCTATCATAGTGGAACATTGTCTGATGTTATTCGTAGGTATCCCACTGATGACAAAGATATGTACTCCATTGTATAGGCATCCTGACAGTGGAAGAATTACACTATGGGAAAGGAAATGATCATCCACACTTATCGCAACAATATATAATTCATGCATACACATGAAAAGATACAAAATGACCACCACCATAAATGGTGTATATACCTGCAACAGTTTCACCTGAATTGATCCAGGTAGATATCGGTGGCCACCCACCTTTTCCAACTGGCTCAAAACAACTTTCTAGCAATTTTGGTAATTTACTATTGCAGTTTTTCACTTCCGGAGCCGCATTGAGGCCCTAAACGATGTTTTTTGGGAAATTGGGGAGCAATATGGAATTTCCTTCGATATTTCCCCCATAGTGAATCTCCTCGATTATACCTTTCCAATGGACTGTCATATGCCTAAAATGGAGATAGTATGCAAACATTACAACCCCGGGAAGTTGATGTACTAACTTACCCAAACGGGGCCCACATGACTTTTGGCGCTTCATCTCCTAGGGTTAGGGTTTTGGATGTCTAGGGTTTTTGGCATTCCTGTTTATTGTAAAAATGCCTTCAAAGTCTCATTGTAATCATCTTCTTGCAAATGAGCGCAACCTTCACATCTCTTCTCAGAGATAAGACACCACCATTCCAGCAAGCTTGTTTCCGCTGCATTTTACAGTTTCATCTTATTTCCTTACTGAATAGAAAACCAGTTTGACTGTATATCTGTTATTTTTTTGCTAAGCACCTGTTAATAATCTATAGTCATTTCATTATGCTCATGAAATTTGGATCGGTGGTATCAAAGCAGTCTGCTCCTTGTCATCTTAATGCATGTCGCCAACGAGGTCAGAGTACAAAGAGTTGGGTCTCAAGCTTGTTTCTCTTGAGGACAAAAGCTCTTACATGCCCAAGTGACCTCTCATGGCAGGAGAAAATAAATATGACGGGACAAGAGATCCTTTAAAAATGTTGATTGAGGAATCCCTCATGCAACAAAGGAACGAGATGATGGATAGTTTCGCTCAAATCCTTGGGCGTCTACCAACAGGCAACACATCTTCTTCGAGTGGAGGCACCGCCCCCTTCAAGGTACAAATAAACTTCGATATTCCTATATTTGAAGGTCAAATAGATGAAGATGTTGTATACAAGTGGTTGAATCTAATAGAAGGGTATTATTTTGTCCATATCTTTTTTAATAGAGAAAATATTACTTTTTTCTTCCTCAAAGTCATTCCCCATGTAAAAGATTGGTGGGAAACTTTCTGTGAGCAAAAGGAAACAGAGGAACCCTCATTATTTATAGTCACGACCACTTGGGAATCCTTCAGGGATGCTATTAAGGAACAATACTACCCTTTCGAAAGTTATGATGACTTGTATACCAAATGGACCACACTGTGGCACCACACTATGGAAAGAAAGAGACCAAGCAGTGCCAGATTTCACAAATATCTTCCATACCTTGCGTACCAAGATGGGTATCAAAGATTTGAAGCGACATCTGGTGTTGAAGTATTATGGTGCTATGCATAGACACATCCAGAGCGAAATGTAATTTCTCGACATCTCATCCTTTGGCGCGGCCTACCGATATGTCGTCAAAATCGAGCAGAAGCTCAAAAAAAAGACACGACAATTTGGGCCTGGGAACCCCTCACAAAAAAATCCAAGAATGGGTGACCCCAAACCATAGAACAAAGGACAGAGAAAAGATGGAAAATATCAAGACAACCATTCCAAGCTGCAAGAAAATAAGGACACCGAAAAGACAAAGAAAGGTACCAGGAAGTGGTGTGACTTCCATAAGAGCCCTTGACATAACACTGTTGAATGACTCTCAAAGAATTCGTTGGTGGTCGAAGTGAAAGCCTCTGAATTAGATGCGGGTTCTAACACTGAGCTAGAACCAGAAAGGGGAAGATGAATCATTGACACAGAACCCAGTTCCACCGTTGCTACCACCAAGCTCCAGCCTGGTGAACCAGATGAGCCAGAAGAAGGAGAGTTTTGTTTCCATTCACAATTGTGGGTAAAAGGCATCCCGCTGAACTTCATCATTGATAGCGGTAGCCAAAAGAACCTCATATCAGCAGAGGTCATCAAGAAGTTGGCCCTGCTAACAACGCTGCACCAACAACCCTACACCATTGGATGTCTCCATCAAGGAAGCGATCTTCACATCAGCCAGTAGTTTCGACTATCATACGACATCAAGCCCTTCAAAGATAAGGTGTTGTGTGGTGTTTATCCTATCGAAGTTTGTGATGTTATTTTGGGCCAACCTTATTTGTGGAAACGTCATGTTGTATATGAGTCTAGGAATCGTAGTGTTATTATTACTTTGAACATGAAATTGTATACGATACTCGAAGCAGTCCCACCAAGTACTATTTTCTTGATCTATGATAAGCAATGCAGGAAGGTCATCTCTCAAATGGGGAAGTTTGTCTTCTTCATTATTCTCTCTCACAATAAGTGAAATATCACAGCCACATCCAGGGTCTCTGCAGCCAACCTCTCCACACATAAGAAGTAATTAGATAAGGTCGTGGAAGAATCCTCAGATATCTTCTCCTCACCTACCTGGGTACCTCTGCATGACCAGGTCAAGCACCCTATCGATCTGACCCCCGGTGCACCACTTCCCAATGGGCCATTCTATATCCGCTCTCTATTAGAAAATTAGGAGATCAAGAGACATATCCAAGAACTTCTCCACAAGGGGAACATCCATCCCAGCTCATCACCTTGCAGGAGCCCAATCATGTTGGTAAAGAAGAAATATGGAACCTGCTAACTCTGCATTGATTATCAAGATCTAAATAAAATCATAGTAAGAAACTAGTACTTGATTCTCTGAATTGATGACCTCCTTGATCAACTCACGGTGGCCAAATAATTCAATAAGATTGATCTGAATTCTGTCTACCACCAGGTCTCGATAGAACAAACAGATGTATGGAAGACCACCTTCAAGTCAAAGGAAGGACTTTTTGAATTGTTGGTCATGCCCTTTGGTTTGACAAATTCTCCAGCCACTTTCATGAGGGTGATGGATGATATCCTGCAACCATTCACCAATACTTTTGTAGTGGTGTATTTGGATGACATTCTCATTTACAACAAGACTGTGGATGAACACTTGCAGCATATTCAATAGGTTCTACACACCCTATGACAGCACAATATATATGCCAACTTGGAAAAATGATCCTTCAGCATGGACATGGTCCATTACCTAGGCTACATCATTGATCAGGATGGCGTACATGTGGATCCAACCAAGATCCATGTCATCTGTGACTGGCCAGACCCAACCACACTCATTGAGCTTTGGAGCTTCTTGGACCTTGCCAATTTCTGTTGCAGGTTCATGTTTGGATTATCCCATATTGCATGGGCCCTCAACCAAACAACTAGGAGTGGTGGTAAGGTGAAATTTGCATGGGGCCGGTCCCAACAACAAGATTTCAATGATTTGAAGAATGCTTGTGCTCAACCCTAGTACTTTCACTACCAGAACTGCAACAACCCTTTGATATTGAGACAGATACTTCAGAGTATGTTGTGGGCATAATTCTCACTCAGCATGGCCACCACATGGCCTATCATAGTGAGACACTATCATATGTTGTCTATAAGTACCCTACTTACAACAAAGAAATGTACTCCATTGTGCAAGCCTACCACCAGTGGAGACATTACATTCTTGGTGTTATCACTCTGTAAATTCCTAGAGGTTTTATGAGGTAAGAAGAAACTTATCAAAGGTAACCTTAACCAACCGCTTCGAAACTGGAAGCTATCCCTGTGAGTTTCAAAGAGGGATCTCTCTGTGAGTTCTAGGTTTGTTTGAGTGTTCAGATATTTTAGGCTAGATAGAAAGAATATAACCGAGTTGTTCATATTGTTTTTGAATGAAGTGGTTGAATATCAATTACACTTCCATTAGGCTATGGGGTCTATTTTTAAAAGATAGAAGTTAAAGACAATGTTATAAGATTCGCTTCATAGGGATAGATAGTGCTAATGCTGGATTCTTTAGAAATAAAAATGGTGTATTGCTAAAAAGATGAGATATCAATTAAAACAAAAAAGCATTTAAGAATTTCTTTGTTATAACATCAGAGGAAAAACATTTAAATCTATAAAAGATTAAGAACATAGTATACAATGGTAAATTCTACAACTTTAACTTCTTTTAAAGATTAGATTTTAGAAAGACAATATGATAACTTAGAAAGAAAAAACTTGTACACAGACAGAGGGAACTTCACCAACAATGGACACGCAGGAATACTGAGAAAATTCTCTTTGTATTACTGGAATAACTTATTGATAAAAATTACAGTAACTAGAGCTTGCTCGGGCGTAAAGATCAACAACCCTTCCTACTTCTAAGTGAGAAATATTTATATTAAAAGTTACAATGACCCTACCATTAATGATCAGGATGTGAAAGAGTTTGAGTCTAACTAACTAATCTAAGAGGATGCAGAAATGTATTAACCGATGATGATGTGTTGAATCTCTCATGCCGATTTTGGGGAAGACCGTTGTTGAGTCATTCGGATGACCTCAACTGTGTTGGACACTGAGCTAGACACTGAGATGGATGATGAGATGGATGAGTCCTTTCCTTTACTCAATCAAATCGCACAACTCATCCCATCTATGTGTGCTTGGGATGGTAGTTTTCAATAACCGGCGGTAAACTTCGTCCATCTTAGTGTAGTTAGCAAAAGTTGTCTTGATGATGAAGACATACTTGATCTCGTGCTAAATGTTGAGGTCATGCTACAGAGTCTCCAAGAATTATTTGCCCGTGATGCTACCCTGTATCCCTAAAAACTTGGAACTTTCTTTGGCCATGGTGGCGATCCTTTGCTTGTAATCGAACAGAGTCACTAGTTTATCATTTAGGACATGTAGATTAGGAAGACCCTTTTTTTGTAAGGCTTCAATCTTGCTAAAAAATATTTGAACTCCAATGTCCATGTTCCAAGCCTTTTCCTCCAACTGTAACATCAATCTGCTTTTAGTCAATACTCTTTTTACCTCTACGATAGTCTTTGTTTTGTCTTCGACTTTCAATTCTTCCAACTCTTCTTTGGTTTTGGAATTCAAAAACTTGATGATCACGTTGGCCGCTGAGGGCATATCACCCAGATCTATTCTTATCCTGTCAATGGCTTGCCTACTCTTTAACATGAGATCATGTTTCTTGAACATGATTTGCACCATGGGCCAAATTTCATTTATGGATTTTGCAATATATGTACATATGTTTTCCTTAGCCTCTACTAATATCTTGCCTGCCATTGTTTGTTTCTGGAGCTGTTGTATTTCTTTCTTAAGCTTCTCTGATGCCTGTCTCTCAACATTATATCTTGTTTGGAAAGAGGATTTTAGTTCCTAGAGATTTTCAACCTCCCTTTTCAACCTATTAATCTCTGTCTCTTGCAAATTCATTTCCTCCATGGACTTTGCTAGCTCCACAATTCTTTCCAATGTTTTCAATGGTGCTACTGATGGAATTTTTGCTGTAGTGGTTGTTGGAACTATTGATGTACTTACTTATGCAATGGGAACTGCACTCAATGGAATGACTTCCATTGGTGTCATTTTTTTCCTTTTATTTCAATAATTTTTCCAACTCTATCTCAATTTCTCTGAGTTGTGTGTTTTCCTGCATGATAAGCTTCAACAATTCTTCTTTCTCGTTTTCGACTTCAGCTACCTCTTTAGCTTGTGAATCCTCTGTTGGTGGCAATTTAAATTGTTTTCTCAAAGATGCAATGTCACCATTCTTTTTCTTCAACATTTCCTCTGTTGCTTTAACATTCAAGGGATCATACCCAATCTTGAGCACCAACTCCTCTAAGGATTTTATTCTATTATCCTTTCCAAAGAGGATATCTTTTCCAACTTCAATTGGGTCTGGACATTGCTTAAAGATACCTGTAACTTAGTTGTGGTAGAGGAAGCATGTGCTAATGTGGAGAAGACCATTTCTCCATTCTATCTATGCAAATCCATCTGGTCAGCTGGATGGACCTATTTAGTGTCAAAAACAATAGTTGACCTCTTGTAGTCAGTGATCTCTTTGGGGTGAGGCACTTGTTCTTGCAGGAATGCCAGATGCATTCTTCCTTTATCTGTATCAAAGGCTGACAATAGTTTGTGTTTTGCTGTGGAGGTTTTCTTCAAGAACTAGGAGTAGGTGTTATTAGGCAGCATCTGGTTCTTCTTTTTAATCATATCATATTCCTCAAAGATGCTTATAGGTGCAGATCCTTGTGGAGTTTGGGTTGTCCCAAATATTTCTGTATGCTTCTTTCAAGAAGAAGTTGACAACACCTATTGTCTTCTCTCAATCACTGTGGTAGAGTAGGGCTCTTCCTCACCAAACATGTGAGTAGCATGAGTGGTTTTGGGTTTCTTGCTATATACTCGGAATTCTTCTGTTGATACCTTAGTGATTGAAGGTGAATCATCCTTTCTTGGCCCTTTTTCCTTGGGTATCTGAGGAGTAGCAGTCAGTGAGATAGATACTGAAAGATATTACTATGGCTCTGTATCTACCAGAGTATTTACTTCCCATTCTGTCTGGTTCACATATTTTTCGATTTTTGGCTTGAGAGTGTGGGCATAGGGTGAATTTTTTTTCTTGGACCTCATCTCTACAATGATCCCACTGGGGTCATATCTCCAAATAAAAATAGTGTTGAATTTCATCTCCTTCAATAATTTGTCTACCTCTTCCCCAACAGCTTGACTGTTGCAGATAAATGGGCCTATTTGTCCTTTGATCCTCATTTGTTGTTTTTTCTTCAGAGACACAAAATGGATGTCATCTGAGTTTATCATCTGATGAATATATTGCAGTGTGAATATTCGAATAGGCGCATACTTAGGCAACCTGTATGGCACTAGTTCGCACCCATACACTCCGATTTCTGTTTGATTATGATATAGAAACCAATCTCCAGTCTTTGCCAGATCTGAAAGGTGTAGAACTCTTTGAATTTCTTCCTTTATTCTCGGCTCAGGTCTTCCACTAAGCATGTCCACAACTGGATGATAAAAAAATTCAATGAATTGTTTAAAAATGAACTTAGTGGAGTTTCTCCTGAGCAACGACGTCCATAATGTGACTGCTTGAGGTTTTCCTTCCTTGTCCATCTTCTACATTGAGAAAGAGAACCTATCTGCCTGAAAAAAGATGAACATGTAAGCCAGGATGGATGAGTATCGGAACATGCCCTCTGAGGCGAATTGTGAAAACTTCTTGTGAATGTTCTCCACAAGGAAAGTGTTGTAGTCGAACTGAGTGGTGGACTTTTCCTTGGTAGAGAAAATGGACAGAAAACCCAATATAGGCTCATCCACCCATGCGTCTGAAAAATAACCAAGAAGACAATAGAGTGATGAAATAACTTGGTTTCCCTTTTCTGAGAATAGGGAGGAAGGATAGGGGGGATTTGATTTGGCGAACTAAGCATCCTGTGGGAAGAAAAATTCAAATATCTGGGCTCTTTGAGGAAAAAATAATTTTTGGTATAACTTTGTTATGATTTCGATATTGAAAGGGGAGGTAGATTCATTTCTAGGTATCTGCATCATCTGATCAATGGCCTCTGGTGTGATGAAGAACAAAGATTCTCCTGATGATGAGACTATGTCTCTCTGGTTGGGAAGGTAATCAACCTAGCATTTGAGGGAAAATTCAGGGAAATGATGGACCTGGGGGAAAAGATATAAAGGAAGATTGGACTCCCAGAGCCCGATTTCATCGCTCTGATCTAAGAAAGTGTATTTGAGCAACGACTGCAAATCCATGAAGTCAAGTTTGCACCTTGTGTCTGATATCAGATGATCTTTGTCGGCCAATGGGATCTTGTCGAGGTCGACAGGAGGTGGGAGGAAAGGATTTTCCCCGGCTTCTTCTTCTTGGATTTTGGCACCATTGTTGTGAAGAGTACCTACAATTTCAAACAAAATGTTAGTGGTAATGGCTAGGGCTGGATGAGGCGTTGTAGAGGTGGAGGAAAATGAATCTCTTGATACATAGGGAATGTGAATGGAATGGGAGATGACCAAAACGGGGTTGAATTTGAGTGGATAGGTATCTGTTTGGGCGAACAAGGATAGGTCAGATGGACAACGGGTATGTGGCCAGTCATAAATGACCAATGGGTCATTTAGAGCATGAGAGTGCAGGATGAAGGATGTTTGAAGTGTACCTCTGGTCGACGTGTGCGTTGGTGATTGGAAGGTGAACGGGAAATATATGACCTGTAACAGTTAGGTGGATGGGACAAGATGACGAGGTCGTGACATGGAACTTGCAGAGGGTGGTGGTGAATTGTAACACTGATAGTTGGTAAATTTTTGGACAGGGGGAGTTTGGACGCAATGAGGTGACCTCGCGTTGTGATGGGGCCCTCCTAGATTTGTTTCATTCTGACCCCCCCCCCCCTTAAGTTAAAGGTAGAACAATTGGGGGCGTCTGGGATTCCTTTTTGACCACTAATTTGGGTGAAGTTGGATCGGTCATTGATCTGGGCACGTTGTTTAACATCATGTCAGATCCTCGCCCCCTCTGTTAAAAATAAAATGGTTGGGGGGGGTCCAAAATCTTCTGTGGACCGTCTGATTGCGTGCTGGTGGGATGGCTGTAGATCCAAGTGCACATATTAAACATCTTTTCATACCCTCCCCCCCACCATTAAAGGTCGAACGATCGGGGGGGAGGTCCAAAATCTTTTCAGAGCCGTGGATCTAGGCGCTCACCTCTGAATCGTAAATCTAGGATCGATATTTAATTTTCCAGGGCACTATTCAACATATGGCGCGATACTTAGGCTTAATGAATTTTTATGGGTTTTGTGCACTGCTTCTTCTTCTCTTTATCACCATGGGGTTAGAAAAACACTTCATCATCCAAAATCTTGCATTTTTCATCAATCATCATACATATTTATTAAAAAGAAGTTGTTTATCCTATGTCCTAACCTACATCATTTGCACCTTTAACCCAGATTAGACTATTGGACTAAGAAAATACTCTACCTATGGGATATTTGACCAAGATTAGGCTGTTTGGTCAAATTTTTTCACTAACTAACATATCATATTGACTAAGATTAGATAGTTTAGTCAAGCTTATTCACTAAGCCTATCAACATCAATTTAAAAGGAATTAGCCATGCTTAGACTATATGGATCAAGCCATTGTTATTGCATGGGGATTTATTTAATTTCTTTTATGCCCTCTTTTATTCTTTTCTCATTTTCTTTCTTTTTCTTTCTTTTCTTTTTTCTTTCTTTTCCTTTTTTCTTTCTTTTTCAAGATGTAGTAATCTCTGCAAATCACAAAAACTGAAGGGAACAAAAATATAATCAATAGTTGATCCTACAAATTATAGGTTCATAACACTTGGGAAGGAGACAGTCATACACACTAATCATAAGCCAATGTAGTTCATGCAGACATAAGGAAACTTGCAAAATGACCTCCATCAAAATTGGTCCACATACTTGCAACAATTCCACCTTAACATCAAGTATAAAATAGAAATCACCAATCGTGTCGTTGATTTCCTTAGCAGACCGCCAGTCATGACACTCACCAGGGTGATAGACTCTTTCATCCATGAGACCTCTAGATGGCCCCAACTCTACGAGAGAGACCTGAACTTCAGCACAACCTACCAAATGTTGGGTGTAAACGCAGTTGTCGATAATTTCCATCTTCATGATGGGTTGTTGTGTTGACTGGGACATATTTGTGTTCCATAAAGAGAGAGAGAGAATTTGATATAGGAAGCCCACTACAGTCGGGTGGCAGGACACTTTGGTGTTGAAGAGACACTGGAAATGCTACAGAAACATTTCTACTGGCCAAAAGTTTGACAGGAGGTCAGCAAGTATATCATGTCCTGCACTACCTATGCTATTGCCAAACTGACCACTAAGAAACAGGGACATTACACCCCTCTTCATACTCCTGACAAGCCATGGGAATCCATATCAATGGACTACACATCGAGCCTCCGGTCCACCAAGTGGGGAAATGACTATGATTTTTTGGTTGTTGATCTCTTTTCTAAGATGGCAATTTTGGTTTCCTGCAAGAAGAACATCACAACAGAGGCCACTGCCAAGCTCTTCTTTGAACAAGTCTGGGTACATTTTGGAATCCAAAAAACCATTGTCTCATATCGGGATAGTCGATTTCTCAGCACATTCTGGTCGAGCCTCTGGTCACTGTTGGACACCAAGCTCACCAAATCCATGGCCTTCCACCCCCAGACAAATGACCAAACCAAGGTTGTAAATCGAATGATTGTGCATATCATTCACATGTATAATTCAAAGCACCCTCACACATGGGATGAGAGCCTTCCCTATGTCCAACACAGCTACAACCGAGCCCTGCATAGCTCAACCGGGGACAACCCCTTTCAGGTGGGGTTGGTATTCCAGCCATTGGGTCGCATAGATGTTGCACTTCCCCTTGCGGTCACCTCGACCGACTCATCTCCTCCTCAAACTAAAGCCGACAAAGCCACCTGGTTCATTGAGAGGATCCATCAAATCCACCAACAGGTTCAGGATATCCTACAAAATTCCAATGACAAGTACAAGCAACGACATGATCAACATTAGGTGCCACATAAGTTTCAAGTGGGCGACAATGTTTGGTTGCACTTGCAGAAAGAACGCCTTACAGAACCCCATAGGAAGCTTCGACCACTCTGTTATGGGTCATACACCATCACCAAGTTCAGTGGGGATAATTCTTTTGATCTCAACATTCCTCCTTTCCTTGGCCTGAACCCAGTGTTCAACATGGATCTCCTTCGCCCTTATTTCCCACCATTATTGGACACCTCAGAAGTAGCAGAACAACTGACACTAAAATATCTCAACCCTGACTACATAAAATAGGCATCCAATGATCATATTGTGGACACATATATCAACGGAACTCGATAGAAAAGGATCCATCTTTATCGAGTCGTCAAAGTAGGGCATCTCCTGCACCAAGGCAAGTGGCTCACCCGGTGCCAAATTCAACAGAAATTTCCTCATCTGATGGGGGAACTCAATGCAATGGATACCATTTATTCCTAAGGAGGGGGGATTGATATATGTGGATATCGGTGTCCACCCACCTTTTCCAACTAGCTCAAAATAGTTTTTGGGTAACTTTGGCAATTTACTATTTTTAGTAGTTTTTCACTTCCGGAGTCGTTTTGAGGCCCTAAACGATGTTTTTTTGGGAAAATGGGGAGAAATATATAAATTCCTTCTATATTGACCCCAAAATGAATCTCCTCGATGATACCTTTCCAACGCGATATCATACACCTAAAACGAAGATCGTATGCAAAAGTTACGACCCCGGGAAGTTGATGTACTAACTTACCCAAACAAGGCCCACATGACTTTTGGTGCTTCATCCCCTAGGGTTAGATTTTTGGATGTATAGGGTTTTTTTCAATCCTATTTATTGTAAAAAGGACTTCAGAGCCTCATTGTAATCATCTTCTTTTGAATGATCTCAACCGTCACATCTCTTCTCAGAGATAAGCCACCACCATTCCAGCAAGCTTGTTTCTGCTGCATTTTATAGTTTCAGTTTATTTCCTTATTGAATAGAAAACCAATTTTACTGTATCTCTGTTATTTTGTGTTAAGAACCTATTAATAATATGTATTCATTTCATTCTACTCATAAAATTCAGATCATGAATATTAAGTACAAGAATGGTAGAGCCAACCATGTTGTTGACTATGTTTTTAAACCCTCGGTTGTGGCCCTCACCGTAGCTCTTAATTCTTGTGGGCACAATACCTTTAGGTGGTCATAATTATACATTAGTGACTCTAACTTTGATGATACTTATTAGACATTGAGTTCCAAGAAGAAAGTTCTAAACTTCCACCTCCAAGATGCACTCTTATTATATCTTAATCATCTTTCTATTCCTTCAAGTGAGCATGAAAAGATAATATTTTGGGGCACATTACATTTAGGTGGCAAGGAACTTTGGAGTGGAGAAGATAGTAGTAGTATTTTCGAAGAATTTATACTCTCCCAGGCTTCAACATGACATTGAATAGTACATGAAGTTGTGTACTACATGTTCCATCGCTAAGCCATCCATCTAGAAGTAGGGGCTATAAACGCCTCTCTATACATCACACAAGTCATACTAGACTATCTCCATTGATTACATGTTAGGGTTTCCATCCACCAAACATGGTCACAATTGTATGGTCGTCGATCAGTTCTCTAAAATGGTCATTTTGACACCTTGCAAAAAGAGTATCACAGTCAAGGAGATTGGTAAACTCTTCTTTGCACATTTTTGGGTTCATTTTGGGATACTATGGGCCATCATTTCATATAGGGAAAGCAAGTCCCTTAGCACCTTTTGGTCCATCCTATGGTCTATCATGGACACCAAGTTGACCAAATCAACTTCCTTTCATCCCCAAATAGATGGAAAAATATAGATCATCAAGGGGACGATTATGCACATCCTACACATGTACATCTCAAAGCATCCATGTACATGGCATAAGAGCCTCCAATATTTTCAGCATAGTTATAACAAATCCCTCCATGGCTCTATTATTCATAGACATTTTTAGGTGTGCTTAGGGTTGCCTCAATTGGCCTTCATTGATTTAGCTCTGCTCGTTCCAAATTTCCTGATATAATCCTCCCACACTTTGACTAAGGCCAATAGAGCATCCAATTTCCAAGTATAAGCAATGACACAACCAACATTGGTTTCCTCACAAGTTTCAAGTTAGTGAAAAAGTGTTCCTACATTTGTAGAAAAAGAACCTCACAGGCTTCCACAAAATTTTTATACCACTTTAATATGGGACTTACACCATCACCAAGGTTGTGGGTGAAAATGCTTTCAAATCTAGCATTCCTCCTTTCCTTTGCGTGCACCTACTATTTAATGTGGAGCTACCTCGACCATAATTCCCACCTCTGTTGGACACCTTTAGGGTGGTTGAGAAATTGTCCTATACAAAACTCAATCTCAAATGCATTGCACAAAATCCAGTGGATTTCATTATGTGCATCACAGTAAAGGGCACCCATTGGAAGAACACGCAACTCTATTGGGTTGTCAAAGAAAGACAACTACTTTAGCATGGAAAGTAGCTCACCAAGTTTTAGATTCAACAAAAGTTTCCCCACCTCTTGAGGGAACTTGACACAATGAGGACCATTGCTTCCTAGGGGCGGGTGGATGATCTAGGGGAACATCATTTGATACCAAAATATTCTACTTACTCATCATATTTTTCCATCTTGGTCAATCATGGTTCTCCATCTTGACAATTTTTTTCATGATTTCAGTGTCCTAAAATTTTGTGGTTTATTTTGAGGCCCTATGTTTTTTGTATATTCTAGGGCTAGGGGTGGCCATAACTTTATCTAGTCCTATCCAAAATTGTCCTTCTCAATTATATATTTTCAATGAGCTATTATGTGCCCCAAACATAGATTATATGCAAAAATTGCACCGTCGGTAAGTTGACGCATCAACTAACCACCTTGGAGCTCACAAACCTTTTGTCACTCTGGCTCCTATGGTTAGGGTTTTAGACCATTAGAGTTATCTCTTTATGTTAAAGGCTCATTCTTTTGGCCTCTTGTGATATCTTTTTACAAACGAACATAGCCGACATCTCTTTCTCTTTAGAGATAAGCTACCACCATTCTAACAAATTTGTGTTCTACAGTATTATATTATTTTATTCATTAATATAAGTTTGGTTTCATTGTATTTCTATGTTCTATATTATAAATTTATTTGTATCTCATTTAATTCTCAATATAATCCAAATCAATTAACCAATAATATAAACTAAACTAAACTAATAATAAATTATAATCAATGTTCTAAATAATATTATTAAAAACAAGTTTTATTATTAAATAAAAAGAAAAATTAACCGATTAACTAGTCTGATACATCCCCATCCCCATAAACCATGAGAATTAATCAATGAAACAACAATATTATGGGAAGAAATGACATGTCCATTGTTGGAACACTTGTATTTTTCGAATACTCTTGTTATCAAAGGTCGGAGCTGCCTATTTTCTAAGTATTGAGACGATACACCTAAGCCTAAAAAGTCGGATTTCAGGATTTTTTATATATCATGGTTATACATATCTGAACCCTCGATATCCCGACATGCGAAATGACGAAGTTGGATTAAGTTTAATCACGATTTTTGAACCTTTAAAAATGGATTATCACTTTTGATGCATCGTTCTCTCGCATTTCTGGAGTCACACCTCCAACGCCCTTCGAATGTCTGACACATGAAGTTGCCAAATTAGTTTAAGTTAAACTGGTTAATAACAAGAATAATGACTTCTAAGCCATAGTTAATCTTCATCGCGATTTCACGACTCAGTGGTTGTTACCTCAAAGACAACACAATTGTAACTCCAATCCCCAAAGTCAAAATATTCGTTAATTAATCGTGGTTAATTAAAATCTTAAGTCAAATCACAGTTAATCAACCAAATCGCACTATCGTGAATTCGGGGTTTGTGGTTCAATGACTAGGAGTAAAATCATCTGATATTGTGAACGTCGAAAAGGGGATTAAGGACTAAACACACTTAATAAAATGTTGAACTGGATTAATTAACACCTTAAACGACCTTCAACCCATACAACCTACGGACTAAGAATTAAACATTACTGCGATCCTCCTGAATCGCGAATTATTAAACCTTTATGGCATTTATTAGAATTTTAGTGAGGTGATTGATAGTAATATCCCATTTTATTTATAAATATTTCTATTAAATGATTTAAACATTCTGTCATCAAGGACTAGCACAGAATTGAGTGCTCAAAGAGAAAAGGTTTCAGTCATTATCTTAGATTTCTTTCTAATTTGTGCAGAGCCCAGTTCACCAAGATAACCTCTATCTGTGATTTCATTTTCTGTGAGGGACCTAATTGTAAGGTTCTATATCATAGCTCCATGAAAAGAATCCAAGGCAGTTGCTGAGAGTCCAGGTCAAGGTTTAGATACTATTTCTGATACCTCGCCTAAAAGTGTCAATACTATCAAAACATGGACGTATGTCTTCAACATTCTGCAATCCAAGATGATAAATTGTCCAGGTGATTCCTGCGATAACGAGAAAGACGACTTGTCCACCAGATAAAAAAAATTCGCTTAGTCAGAGATGCACAAGGTATCAGGAAGGCCATGTATTTTTCCCTATTATGATATGATCAGATGGGCACTGGACCATGTAGACATCTCGACTAGAACAATATTCAATGAGCAGAAGGTGGCAATTGGGACATTCAGACCAGAGCATTTAGAGGCAATGTATAAATTGTATCCCACACCAAACATTACTCACAATGCCAAATTCTTGGAGGGTTTCAAAAAGAAGGAATGCGAGCTGTTTGGGAAAAGCTTATCCAATCTGATGAAAGACTGGGTTTCACACCCCGCAAAATTCAGAGTCGATACTAATGGAATTTATTTAATCTCATCGTTGGTACCACAATTCATGTATATAGCGATGATGGTTTGCAGGATGTATGGGAAGGAGGACACCTCTCACTTATTTCTCCCATGGGTACCTCTTATTCACACTATAGCAGAGGGATTCTCCTTCGACTGGGCCAAATTGTTGTCAGACAGTCTGGCCAGTCGAATTGCAGAATATCGAGCACAGATGATGAGTGGGAAAGCATTTTCATTCTTTATGTCTTCTTACATCATGGACTCTATTTTCTTCATGATGCCTTTCCCATTAATGAGATGGAGTTGGACTCCAACTAATGCAGAGCCTATTCATGTCTACCACTCGAAACTCTAGGAAGACAAAGCTAAAGAATTCGTCTACGAGATTTTCAACTGGGTAATGGTACCAATGCATGTCTTTGTCTTCATACATCCGCCTCCTAGGATTTCAGATAACATCACGACCAACCTGAGAAGCATGGAATATTGGTATATAGAAGCAAAGTTTTCATATATTAGGGTTTTTGGCACCTCTGTCCCTCCATATGGTCTGCCGCTATTCTTACCAGACAAGCTAGTATGTCACAAGATCACGAGGAAAAATGTTCTTGGTGGGATAAGCAAGGAGCTCAAAGGAGTATCAATGAAGGTATGGCCACCCTTCCCCATTCACATTGGTACATATTCTTTATTAGATTTCGGCCATGCCAAAGCAGAGGCTATGACCTTGGAGGAAATGAAAATGGTAGAAATTGAGTTTAAGAAGAACGACCCTAATAAGGTTGTGAGTAATCACATGGCGAGCTGTGGGCTGAAGAGATATGAACACGAAGACTCACCTCATGATGAAATCTTTCGAGGTGTGAGGTCCTACTCTGAAGTCTTAAGTCGGGTTCAAGCTCTACTTCCCGACAATATGGTCGATTTTTATAAATTCCAAAAGCATAGGAGAAGTTTCCTCCCCAAAGTTTTACAGGGAAGAGACTCACAAGCTCCGGATAAACAACAAGAACAAGATAAAATTTCAATGGGCACAAACCCTATAAAACAAGAGACTCAGGACCAGAAAGAAAAAAATGAAATCTCAAATCAGGAAGAAGAGATCCCCAACCAAGAAGAAGGAAACCCAGAGATAGTTACCAAGGAAATTGACAACGCCATTGTATCTGTCACTCCCTTACAATTCACAAAGGGGAACTCCGATACAGAGTGGATATTCAAGGAGGACCTGACACCTATATCTATAGAAGACTTTCCTCCTAGTGAATTCTTCTTCAGTAAGAAAAGGAAGGCCGTGGTGAAGCAAGAAACATACCAAAGAGCGAGCGCAGAAGCTAAAAAATATAAAATCTTAACAGATGGAGAAGCCTTGGAAGAGGAAGAATTCGTCGATGAGGTAGTAGTTACATTGGGGGCTTATGCAACAGCCAACCAATATTCAATTGGATCTTTGAAGGCACAGTTGAAACAAAATAACCTCTTCATTAGCAATTTGGAGGCTCGGGTAGCAATGGTAGAGGCATATGCCAAGGATGAGGCAAATAAAGGTTTCAAGCAAGCCAGAGTAATTGATCAAAAGGAAATCAAGAGACTTAAATCCGATCTTCAGTAGATGCATCAGTCGGCACAAATAAGACAAACGTAGGTAAGTCAAGAGGAGGAGAAAATAAAATTGTTGCAATCTAAATTAATTTCTATTGAAAACCAGGTCATAGACATAACAATATTCCAATCTCAAGCCATGGAACTACGAAAGAAGGTAGAAGTAGCTCAACAGGGTCTACTTGCCAAAGTAAAAACCATACAAAATCATTTTCATACGATAGAACAAGCGTTAAAGGATATCTCCTTGAGAGAAAGAGAAGTTGTGGCAACTCGAGTTGCTTTCCAAGAAGCTGTTATAGCAACATCAAAAGAAGACTCGGTGGCCATTAGTTCCAGGTTGTCTATCCCAGAGAAAACCAAAGGTAACATATTACTAAAGGCATGGGAACATAATATATCTGAGAGCAGAAAAAGAGCTAAAGAGATGAGAGATGCTTGGGAAGAAACATTCATCTTGATAAATAAAAATTTGTTAGATCTCGATAAAGAAGGTAGTGCTAGAACACTGGGCAAAATTAACATAGCCAAACATCTGTTGGATATCAAGGAAAATGGGGGAAAAGGAAAAATTGAATTATCCCAGGTAAGCCAAGTCGATATTGCCCAAGTGGATAAATGGTTGATAAGACCAAGCTTGCAATTGTGGTCTATCATCATGGAAGATCGACAAGTAGGAAATATATTTCCACAGTTGGCAAAGAATTGCTACAATTTTGAGGCGAACAACCAAGCCGAACCTTCCAATCTGATAGCCCAGTTGGTATAAAGGTGTGTTATTTGTATCGATAAAGGGAAAGGGAAGACTTCTGGAGGCAAGAAGTAACATACACCTATCCCATACTATTTTTGGAACCAGAGAATAAGAAAAGAAAACGCCCTGCCCACGTGGAGGAAGACAAGAGACAAGAAAGTGAAACACTTCATTTTCCATTTGTAACCGAAATTTCTATAATGATTAGAATTCAAATCATTTTAATTTTGTATAAGTACAATTTTGAAAGAGGAAACCAGGGCTTTTTTTCCTTTTGGCCGATTGTACCAGAGAATATTTCTTTCACCAGAATTAATATAAGGCATATCGAAGACTCTTTTTTTCGTCAAGATTGGGTTATGTGTTTCTTCTGTTATTTCACATTTCACATATTTTCTCAATGTGTCTTTAATGAATGCTTAGCTATAATTTAGTACAACTTCTATTGCGGTGATCATTTATTTCAGTCATCTAATCGTTTACATCTTTTCCTCTGTATCATCTATCAGCAGGTACAAGACCTGTGAATTGTTTAGATTTCTATATCATATGCTTCATTAAATTTTTTCCTAGTTATTTTGTTCTTCTGTCACAAGGTGATATTCTTCCCTAATTGATGCCTCACATTGTTCAACAGCTCTACATTTTCTCTCGCTTCATGCATGGTTTTAAAATTTAACTCAGTGATAGAAAATGACCTTTGATTTCGTTATACTATTAATTCGATTTCGCGACTCTTTCTCGTATAATCTAAAGGTGAAACAACAACCAACACTTTATAAAAAATATGTTCCTTTATGACAGTCCCTGTGGAAAGATAACCCAACATAGAACCCAGTCTCTCAGATCAAACTAGCCTCCCTTTAAACCTTTTTGATACCATTCTAAAAACTGCTACTACCCGGGCCGAACTCGAACGTTCATGGGAAGCCATTGGGATATAAACATTCAGGAACAATTGGAAGCTAGACCCAGACAACTCAGAAATCAGTCTTAGGTTCTTTTCCCAGTTGTTTTCTTCCTCTATATCTTTCACACTCTTTTTGGATGCCAAGACTCAGTACATTATAGCCTTAAGTACAGACTCTGGAACAACATCTTTTTGGCATCATTGTTGGGGAAGGAGATACGAAATCATTTTCCCTAGGCGAACGACATTTGAAAGTTTCTACTCTTTGATAGTGAACAAAGAGTGAATAGCTTCTAAAGGCTAAGTTTTTATTATTCACTTGATGACTCCATGTTATGTAAGATGGCATCTGGTCGAAGGAACACTAGACAAAATCCAGATGGTAAATAGACCATGCCTATTCCCGATCTCAAAAAAATACTAAAATCAAGAGGTTCCCTTAAGCCAACTACTGCGGTCTACCAACTTAGAAACACACAACCTAAGGCCAAGATCCCACTTGAAGAGGTGACTTCACAAGAAGCTCTCATCAAAACCCTCTTCGAAGAAACGAAGACATTCGAGGCCAAAACCCTAAACCCAAATTTAGCTTTCCTGGAAATTAAATGTGAAACTCATACAACTACCCCCTGCATAAATGAAGGTGAAAATTTCTCGGTAAAGCTCACATCGATTGATACCCCCATAACTCTTCAGTTAGATTTCATGACCCCACTAACTCTTGAAGAGTATACCATATACTCGTATTCCACACCTGCGGATTCCCCCGTTTACATCACTTGCAAGTCAGAGGAACCAAGCTCCCGTATCCCATTTCCACCTTTTTCAGTTTTCTTGTCTCTCAAAGAAAGTAAATATTCTCTATACATCTTCCAAAATCCTCTGTACAATGTACCGGTTTCCTCTCCTAGAGTATCTATGGCTGCAGCAGCAGGAGGAGTGGGGGGCTAAGGGATGCCCCCACCACCCAAGATTTTTGCTAAAGTAGCTGCCAGATACACTCCTCTGGTCCTCCCAGTACCCCTGCATGACCTGCCTAGAAACTACATGAAAAACCTACCTAAGTTTACAGGGGAAGGAGACCTAACCATGACCAAACATATAAATTTCTTTGACCAATTCGCACACATCCTAGGTCTCGAACATGAAGATGTGTATTCATGTTTTTTTGTCCAAGCTTTTGAAGGACAGGTGAGAACCTGGTTTCGAAGTCTTCCTGCAAGTTCGATATTATCCTATGATGCTCTAGAAGATTATTTTCTTAGTCAATGGGGTGAAAGGAAGGACCATTTATACTATCTGACTAATTTTGGATCTTTGAAGAAAAAAAGTTCAGAAACCGTTATGGAATTCATTCAAATATTTATCAAATTATATAATAAGATCCCAGTTGAGGTTAAACCGTCCCAACTTGTAGCCAAGTTAACCTTTGAGGGAGCCTTCGAACCCAATTTCACACTTTTATTAAGAGAAAGGACAGGGGCCGACCTAACCCGAATGCAAGATGATGCCGTGGATATTGAGTCAATCATGATGGCTTCTGGTAAACTAAAAACAAAAATAGAAATGGGAGACAGAGAGACCAAACGTTTTAAAGAACAAGCGGGACCTTTAGGATCAGGGAGGTCCTCAGATGATAAAATAGATGATATGGCTAGGATAATAAAAGAGTTATCAAATAAAATTTCAAGGATGGATCTAGATCAATCCAAAGTAGATCAATTAGTTAAGAGAGGTTTCAGAAGAAACCCCAATCCTCAAACTCAACAAAGACAGATTAAAAATGAAGACCAAAAAATTCAAACTCCTTTAAAAAACAAAAAAATTATAGGAAAAAATGACTTGCAAGAGTTTGAGGATCTAGGAGAAGACGTTAACAATTTGGGCGACGCGTGTGTAAAACCTCATCTAACCAAGGAAGATTATGAGAGGTATCTGAACATAGAACAACCATCAAATAAAGATAACAGCATAAATAATGCAGGTGATTCTACCTATCAAGGGATGGCTGATACTATAATGGTCGAGCTCCAATACAAGTAAAATCTGAGGCCTAAAAATAAATCTTTGTCAACTACTCAACCAAAGAAAATCCTGCGAAGAGGCGAAACATATGAGCCCGTTCTGAAAGACACTGAGATACGGAATACCAAATTAAAGGAGGCTGAGGTCCAAGCTAGGAAAATTAAGGTAGCCATAACACAGACATTGGAAACAAAACTAAATGAAAATAAAGCAATGCAAACAAATAAGTTAGAAAGGAAGGAAACCGAAGCTTCAACTAAAGAAACAGATAAACTTGTGGGAGGTTTCATCCTGGAAAATGAGATAATAAAGATAAATATACCAATACCCCTGGTCGAATTGGCAAAGAATCCTTTGTACCGAAAGAAAATAACCAAAATGATAAAATTTTCAGATTTAGAAAGTCAATCTGACGTGATAAATTTGGAATATGATAAGCCTAATATAACTTTCAGCCTGCATTTCAAAGGTGCCAGGGATATTGTTGCCCCTTTCTATATCACACTAAACGTGCAATATCGTCTGCTGCATAATTGCATGCTAGACTCTGGAGCCTCAGATAACGTGATGCCCAAGTCTATTATGGACAGACCAGGCCTCGAAATCACTAGGCCATACAGAGACCTATATTCTTTCGATTCAAGGAGAGTTAAGTGTATGGGCATGATCAAAGATCTAGTGGTAACTCTTGCACAGGTTTCGGTAAAAAAAATTCCAATGCATGTAGTTATTGTCGATATACCTCCGAAGTATGGTTTGCTCTTATCTAGGTCTTGGGGAGCCAAGCTTAGGGGATCTCTTCAATTAGACATGACCTATGCCACGATTCTTGTTTTTGGCAGAAAATTCAGTCGGTTATACAGAGAGACACGGTTAGCATATACAGTAATTGATACACAGAATCCTAATAATTATCTTGTTTATGCCGTCAATCAAGACCTGGAAAATTGTATTTTATCTTTTGATGATGGTGCAAATAATTGTATAGAAGAAAATTTTGTAGAGGAAAATAAATAATAAAAGATAGATGAAAATGTGTATAACACTGGGATTTGGAAAATGTTTTTCTATGGTGCTTCATCATGTGAAGGAGTAGGTGCAGGAGTACTTTTTGTAGCACCTGAAAATGAATTTGTTATCCCCTTTTCTTATAGACTACAGTGCAACATAGACTACACAAATAATGTATGTGAGTATGAATCCCTAGTTTTGGGACTAGAAGTTTCGAGGAATATGAACATAAAGAACTTGGAAGTCTATGGAGATGCGAAGTTGATTGTGAAGTAGATAAATGGACAGTACCAGGCCAAACACCCGAGATTAAGATCTTACAGAAATTGCGCCTGGGATCTAATAGAAATATTTTTCTCATCGATAAATGTTCATTACATTCTGCATGTAGAAAACCTAAAAGTCGATTCATTAGCCAAAGCAACCTCAACTTTTTCACCTCCTACAACTTTCAAACTAAAGTATCATATAGAGGTGAGGTGTAGACCCTCCATATCGAATAATATAAAACACTAGCAGGTCTTCAAAGATGACCAACAGATCAGAAAATTCCTTGAAATGGTGGACGATTTCGCTGAAACTCACATTGACCAAGATATCCAAAACGACCATACTTGGATTATGCAAGAAGGGGAGGGTCCTCAAGAGTTCCAAGAAAATATCACGAATCATCGCATGTTAGTATTAAAAAACAGTCAAATTCTGAAAGGACTAATCCCTCTAGAAAGATTGTTTGACCAAAATGACATGCCCCTAAAATATACTTTACAACCTCAACCAGAAGAAGTTGAAGATTGCGACATAGGGACCAAAGAGGAGCCTAGAATAGTAAATATATCAAAATATCTCCCCCATGAGATGAAAGGTAAGTATGCATATTTACTCCATCAGTATATAGACGTGTTCTCTTGGTCTTATGATGAGATGAGAACTCATGACACCATGGTGATCGAACACAAAATACATTTGAAGCTCGATCTTAAACCTTTCAGACATAAATTCAGGAAAATCAATCCCATTTTATTTCCCGTGGTCGAAAAGGAAGTTAAAAATATTTTGGACACAAAAATAATTGTGCCACTGAGATACTCTAACTGGGTAGATAACCTGGTCTCGGTTAGGAAGAAGAGTGGAGAGATCAGACTGTGTATATATTTTAGAAATCTAAATAAATCCTCCCTCAAGACATTTATTCACTTCCCAAAATGGATCACATTTTGGAGAAGGTGGTTGGGGCAAATAGAATGTCAATGATCGATGGGTTTTTCGGTTATAATTAGATCGCTATCAGCAAGCAAGATAAAGAGAAAACAACCTTCACCACCCCTTGGGGCACATTTATGTATGACAAAATGCATTTTGGTTTAATGAATATAGGTGCTACCTTCCAGCGTGCTATGGATTTCTCTTTCGTTGGTGAGAGAAATAAATTTTTGTTCATTTACCTTGATGATCTGACTATTTTTTCTAAATCTAATGAAGATCATCTGATACACCTCAAGCAAACGTTCAAGAAATGCCGAAAATTTGGTTTGTCCTTAAACCCTAAGAAATCTCACTTTGTGATGCAAGAAGGTAAAATCCTGGGCCATATTGTGTCTCGAGACGGAATTAAAATCGATCATAAAAGGTTCGAAGCTATAGACACTATAAATATCGCTAGAAATGTAACGAAAATTCAATCATTTTTAGGAAAAATAATTTTTGTGAGGAGATTTATCTCAAATTTTGTTGAAATCGTAAAATTGATCATAGATATGTTGAAGAAGAACAATGAAGTCAAATGGATGGCACAAGACAAAGTGTCATTTGCATGTATCAAGAAAGTTATAAGCGAAGCACTCGTGCTGGCCAACCCTGATTATCTAAAAGACTTTCTGATTTTCTCATTTGCCTCCGAGCACATGATTGTGGCAGTACTCCTCCAGAAGAACGAAGAGGGTTTTGAGAAACCGATAGCATTCTTTAGTAAGAGCCTTAGAGATGCATAATTGAGATATGATATAATGGAAAAGAAATCATACACTATGGTAAAGGCACTGAAGGATTTTAGAACCTACGTGTTACACTCTAAGGTAATTGCATATGTGCCCACCAGTTCTGTAAAATATATATTGGTGCAGCCCAACAATGATGGGAAGAGGGGTTGGTGGCTCGCTAAAATTCAAGAATTTGATCTAGGGGTCAAACCGACGAAGCTCATAAAAGGACAGGGCTTGGCTCAACTCTTAGCTGAATCAAATTTCAGAGCACTCAGAATAAATAACTTACAAGAATACTAAGGATGTGTGTACATAGATGAATTCGATGACCAAATAGATCCAACTAGAATCAAAGAGAAGTTTGCCTCATCAAATTGGTATAAAGACATAGTATCGTACCTTCTGACCCTAAACTGCCCGAGTGATTTATCTCCATCTAAAGCCAGGACACTGAAATTACATGCGGTAAAGTAATGTATATCCGAAAGCCAATTGTTTTGGAAACACCCTCTAGACTTCCTATTGGTTTGTTTGGTAGAATCAGAAACGGAAAAGGTCATAAATGAATTTCATGAAGGATTATGCGGAGGACATCACGCGTGGAGAGAAATGGCTTATAAAATCATCAGGGCAGGATATTACTGGCCTAAACTATTTTTAGATGTCAATACCAAAGTCAGAGCCTGTAAATCTTGCCAATTGTTCACAGGCAAGCAGAAACTCCCAACATTACCTTTGGTTCCGATTAAAACGGATGCCTTGTTTCAACAATGGGGGTTGGATTTTATAGGCAAAATTAACCCACATTCTAGCGCTCAACATAGATGGATCCTAACCGCTACCTATTATTTCACCAAATGGGTGGAAGCTATTCCAACCAGAAGAGTGAAAGATTCGGTGGTGATAGATTTGTTGGAAGAAAACATACTATCTAGATTCAGCTATCCCAGAAAAATAGTTACAGACAATGCCCAGGCGTTCAAATCTATGGAGATGGTCATCTTTTGCCAAAAATACAATATTATATTGGTCCATTCTACAACATACTACCCCCAAGGAAATGGGCTCGCTGAATCATCGAATAAAATCTTAATTACCATAATTAATAAAGTGTTGAACGAAAACAAAAAATCTTGGCATGTGCATTTGAAGTACACCTTGTGGGTGAATCGGATAGGCACCAGAAAATCGATTGGAACTTGTCCTTTTCAAATGGTATACGTGACCGACGTAGTGCTACCCATAAATCTGGCCCTACCCATGATGAAACTTTGGCAGGATGAAAAAGAAGAACCAAATCACATCACAAGAAGAATAAATCAGTTGATCGAAGTTCAACAGAACAGAATGGAGGTAGACGAAAGGATTCAGAGGTATCAAGACAATATGAAAGAACTGTTTGATCATAAGGCTAAAGATAGGGAATTCCTCCCTGGTGATTTATTTTTAAAATGGGATGCTAGAAGGGAATACTCGGAAAAACATGGCAAATTTGACCATATCTGGTATGGTCCATTCAAAGTCACATCTTTTGAAGGGAAGAACTTATTTCTGTTAGAAAATTTGGACAGTAAAACCCTTAATGCCCCTATCAACGGGTACTATCTGAGGCACTATATACAATAAATAATTTCCAAAATTCCACTTTATATACCGTTTTGTGTTGTTGTTTTTATAGTTGTTTGGTAAGTTTTATTTTCTTTTTCATCGCAAATAAAACAGTTTAGTGATACGAAATTTTCAACACATTGAATTCCATAAATTTTAAAATCCTGACGCTCTTCATGTTGCTTTCTTATAGGGTTTTGGTTTACAACCCAATGTCATAAAGAGGAAAATGGACAGTCATGTATTGGGAAACCGATTTTCCTGAAATAGGTGATAAAATATAATTTACTAAGATGAGAACGAAATGGTAAGGAAAAGGTATGAATTCCTTAAATATTTAGATTGCAAATGAAGGTCACCTAGGTGCAATAACAGTCTCATGAGTATGAACATTTTCACTCGATGGATTCTCAAATGAATATTTTTTTACTGTGGATTCTAAAAAGTCCCCCTGGATAAGATAAAAATAATCAAGTTAAAATAGAAGAAGTGAAGCATCCTAAATAAATAAAAAATAAAAAATAAAGTTCCAGTAGTCAGGATTGCATTATAATGCCTGTTCTTACGTTTGAAACCTTCTTTATCGCTATGTCCCAAATCTTTGATTCTTTCCTCTTGAATCCTGATATCTTCCCATGGTTTTCATAGAGGGAAAATATGTTGCACTTTAGTTTTGAAAGCCGACAAATGATTTTTCCAAACGCCAACAAAAAGGGCGAAAAGTTCTTGCGAACCCTCCACTCCCATTGAACTAAGATATGCATAGGCTAATCCTAACTCCGTTGGCTTTTTCAACAGGTCTTGACGATTAGTCTTGCTCAAAAGAAGGCCCCTGCAAATAAACTCTGCCCTAAAGATTTTCTACTAACTAAGATGTTTAGAAGGTCAAAGGAAAACTGATCCAGAGTAATCAAAATGAGTTAAACTCTTCTTTGCACATTGGTAAACTCTTCTTTGAACATTTTTGGGTTCATTTTGCGATACTATGGACCATCCCAAAATTTGGAAGATGATAAGCCTAATATAACTTTCGGCCTGCATCTCGAAGGTGCCAGGGATACCGTCGCCCCTTTCTATATCACACTAAACGTGTAAGATTGTTTGCTACATAATTGCATGCTAGGCTCTCGAGCCTCACATAATGTGATGCCCAAGTCTATTATGGACAAAATAGGCCTCAAAATCAATAGGACATATAGAGACCTGTATTCTTTCGATTCAAGGAGAGTTAAGTGTATGGGCATGATCAAAGATCTAGTGGTAAATCTTGCACAATTTCTGGTAAAAAACGTTCTAATGGATGTACTTATCGCAGATATACCTCTGAAGTATGGTTTTCTCTTATCTAGGTCTTGGGGAGCCAAGCTTGTGGGATCTCTTCAATTAGACATGACCTATGCCACAATTCCTGTTTTGGTGGACAGTTCACTCGGTTATTCAAAGAGACACGGTTAGCATATACAGTAAGTGATCCATAGAATCCTAATAATTATCCTATTTATGTCACCGATAAAGACCTGGGAAATTGTATTTTATCTTTTGATGATGGTGCAAATAATTGTATAGAAGAAAATTTTATAGAGGAAAATAAATCAAAAACGATAGATGAAAATGTGTATAACACTAGGATTTGGAAAATGTTTTTTGATGGCGCTTCATCATGTGAAGGAGCAGGTGTAGGAGTACTTTTTGTAGCACCGGAAAATGAATTTGTTATCCCCTTTTCTTACAGACTACAGTGGGACATAGACTACACAAATAATGTATGTGAATATGAATCCCCAGTCTTCGAACTAGAAGCTGCCAGGAAGATGAACATAAAGAACTTGGAAGTCTATGGAGATGTGGAGTTGATTGTGAAGAAGATAAATCGACAGTACTAGGCCAAACACCGGCAATTAAGATCTTACAGAAATTGTGCTTGGGATCTAATAGAAATATTTTTCTCATCGGTAAATATTCATTACATTCCACATGCAGAAAACATAAAAGTCGATTCATTAGCCAAAGCAACCTAAACTTTCTCACCTGATACAACTTTCAAAATAAAGTATCATATAGAGGTTAGGCATAGACCCTCCATATCGAATAATATACAACACTGGCAGGCCTTCGAAGATGACGAACAGATCATAAATTTCCTTCAAATGGTGGACGATTTCCCTGAAACTCACATTGACCAAGAAAACCAAAACGACCATACTTGGATTATGCAAGAAGAGGAGGGTCCTCAAGAGTTCCAAGAAAAGATCGTGAATCATCGCATGTTAGTATTAAAAAACAATTAGATTTGGAAAGGACTAATCCCTCTAGAAAGATTGTTTGACCAAAATGACATGCCCCTAAAATCTACTTTACAACCTCAGTTGGAAGAAGTTGAACATTGCGACATAGGAACCAAACAGGAGCCTATAATAGTAAAGATATCAAAATATATTTCACCTGAGATGAAAGGTAAGTATGCAGATTTACTACAGCAATATAAAGTCGTGTTCACTTGGTCTTACGATGAGCTGAGAAATTATGACACCATGGTGATCGAAAACAAAATGCCTTTGAAGCCTGGTGTTAAACCTTTCAGACAAAAACTCAGGCAAATTAATCCCATTTTATTGCATGTGGTTGAAAATGATGTTAAAAAGCTTTTGTACGCAAAAATAATTGTGCCACTGAGATACTCTAACTGGGTAGATAACCTAGTCCCGGTTAGGAAGAAGAGTGGAGAGATTAGACTGTGTGTAGATTTTAGAAATCTAAATAAATCCTCCCTCAAAGACAATTATCTGCTTCCCAAAATGGATCACGTTTTGGAGAAGGTGGTTGGGGAAAATAGAATGTCAATGATCGATGGGTTTTCTGGTTATAATCAGATTGTTGTCAGTGAGCATGATAAAGAGAAAACAAGCTTCACCACCCCTTGGGGCACATTTATGTATGACAAAATGCCTTTTGGTTTAATGAATGCAGGTGCTACCTTCTAGCGTGCTATGGATATCGCTTTCTTCAGTGAGAGAGATAAATTCGTGGTCATTTACCTTGATGATCTCACTTTTTTTTATAAATCTGATGAAGATCATTTGATACACCTCAAGCAAATGTTCGAGAAATGCCAAAAATTTGGTTTGTCTTTAAACCCTAAGAAGTCTCACTTTCTGATGCAAGAAGGTAAACTCATGGGCCATATTGTGTCTCGAGACAAAATTAAAATGAATCCTAAAAGGTTCGAAGCTATATACACTATAAATATCCCTAGAAATGTAAAGGAAATTTAATCATTTTTAGGAAAAATAATTTTTTTGAGGAAATTTATCTCGAATTTTGCTAAAATCATAAAATTGATCATAGATATGTTCAAGAAGAACAACAATGTCAAATGGATGGCACAAGCCAAAGCTTAGTTTGCACATATCAAGAAATTTATAAGCGAAGCACCCGTGCTAGGTAGCCCTGATTATCTAAAAGAGTTTCTGATTTTCTCATTGACCTCCGAACACACGATTGCGGCAGTACTCCTCTAGAAGAACGAAGAGGGTTTTGAGCAACCAATAGCATTCTTTAGTAAGAGCCTTAGAGATGCAGAATTGAGATATGATATAATGGAAAAGAAAGCATACACTATGGTAAAGGCACTGAAGGCTTTCAGAACCTACGTGTTACACTCTAAGTTAATTGCATATGTGCCCACTAGTTCTGTAAAAGATATCTTGGTGCAACCTGACAATGAAGGGAAGAGGGGTTGGTGGCTCGCTAAAATTTAAGAATTTGATCTAGAGGTCAAACCGACGAATCTCATAAAAGGACAGGACTTGGCCATAGATAAATTCGATGACCAAATAGCTCCAACCAGAATCGAAGAGAAGTTTGCCTCATCAGGTTGGTATAAAGACATAGTATCATACCTTCTGACCCTGAACTGCCTAAGTGATTTATTTCCATCTAAAGCCAAGACACTGAAATTACATGCAGTAAAGTATTGTATATCTGAAAGCCAATTATTTTGGAAAGACTCTCTAGGCTTCCTATTGGGTTGTTTGGTAGAATCAGAAACAAAAAAGGTCATAAACAAATTTCACGAAGGAGTATGCAAAGGACATCACGTGTGGAGAGAAACGGCTTATAAAATCTTGCGGGAAGGATGTTAATGACCTAAACTATTTTCAGATGTCAATACCAAAGTCAGAGCCTGTAAATCTTGTCAATTGTTCGCAGACAAGAAGAAACTCCTAGCATTACCTTTGGTTCCGATTAAAACAGATGCCCTGTTTCAACAATGGGGGTTGGATTTTATAGGGGAAATTAAGCCACAATCCAGTGTTCAACATAGATGGATCCAGACTGCTACTGATTATTTCACCAAATGGGTGGAAGCTATTCCAACCAGAAGAGCGACAGATTCAGTGGTGATAGATTTTCTGGAAGAAAATATACTATCTAGATTCGACTGTCCCAGAAAAATAGTTATAGACAATGCCCATGCGTTCAAATCTATGGCGATGGTCATCTTTTGCCAAAAATACAATATTATATTGGGACATTCTACAACATACTACCCCAAAGCAATGGGCTCGCCGAATCATCGAATAAAAGATTAATTACCATAATTAAGAAAGTGTTGAACGAAAACGAAAAATCTTGGCATGTGCATTTGAAGTACGCCTTGTGGGCAAAATATTATACTTATATTTAAAATATATATATACAATCAAGCTCTTCGAACGCACTTATTGAAGTGAATAAATTCATATAATGAAGTTGAACAACATCAAACCAAGCAATTTATTTTCATCAAACTATTATCGTGTGATGGTCATGCGAAACATCATTGTGTTCAAACTATATGCAAGCTAAAATAAAAGAATCTAAATATTTTAAAGATAATGAAAATTTAAATAAACAAGAGCTGCATGGCAGCTTAGTACCTGTCGAACAAGTTTTGTATCTGGAAAGGAAGATTAAGCCTCTAAGTAAGAAGTATTTTGGCTTAACATCCATTGGTTGAACACTTTTGTCCCCAGTGGAGAGAAAATAAACCATAGACATGCGATATGACTTATGCAACCCTTCAAAGTTGAGGTCCAATCAAATTGAAGAAAAACAAAAAATATTATTTAAATAAAAAATATTATTGCAATATCCTATGTTTAATTACAGTCAAACTACTAACTAATAGGTAGTCAAACTAGTAACTCATTATTATAGTTTTTTTAGCAGGGATTAATAATATATGCATTGATATGTTGAGTTAGGTGGTTTGGTCAAGTCTGACTTGATGTTACAAGAATTGAGGCATGGGTAAGGTTAGTGGTTGATTGATGTTATTTTTTAAGATTTCAATTCACAGGGTATGTACAACTTCCTAAACTTTAGGAGTGAAATCAGGGATCCCTTCTCCCACAAATAAGGTGATCTCATACACCAATTTGGTATCTAGCTTGGTTGGAATCTTAAAAATAAATTATTATTAATATTACAAGTATTTAGATAAATGGTTCTTGATTAGTGAATAAAAATTAAAAACTATTAACATTACACATTTTAAAATAAAAAAATAATAATAATCAAAATCTTTAAAATCTTTAAAATAAATTATTCAAATAATTTTAAAAATTAAATAAACAATTATTTAAAAAATAAATAAAAAATAAATTTAAAAAACAAAATATAAAAAAATATGTTTTAACTTTAAAAAAAAAATTAAAATATAAAATAAAATTAAAATTAAATGTTTTTAAAACATTTAAAAAATGAAAAATAAAAATAAAAAAATGTATGAATATCATTAATCGAGTGAACATATTCGCTTTGCAATTATGACATGCCAAAGGCATCTTCTCATGGCATGTTGATTGTGACACATGTACTCTTACTTCCCAGCATTAATAAGCCTTTCAATTTCAAATACGAAACAAGGCCAGTGGAATGTACGATTTGGGTTGGAGGATCGTCGTGGCACGTGCATAGTGGGAAGGGTTGTTCATAACGTTTATGCCGTGAGTTTTATTAAATAATGTTTTCAATCAACAACGTAAAATTTGCAATAAGACTTCAAGTTTTTTCACAAATAGAATGGTAAAAAAATCAATTTTAATATTTTATAAAAATAAAGAATTTAAGTATAATTTATTTGTATAATGTTTTACATTAGTAAATTGAGATAAATTTATAGTCAAAGCTCAAGTAATGCAAGGTCAACACTAATTGAACGCTATAGTACCAGGCCTTTCGACAGGTACTAATAAAATGATTATACACATGCCATAAGATTAATATTTTAATAATGAATATAAAATTATGTTAAATAATTATTAAGAATAAATGCAAATGAAATCAGAAAAAGAATTATAAATATTAAAAAATGGTTTAAATAATTATACTTACACCTCTTAAGTATTTCTCAACAAAAATATTAAGTGAAGTATTCATAACAAAGCATGCATGGATAAGAAAACAAAACATATATATGATTTTTCCTTTGTATCTCTAGAATAATTATCCATCCCCACAATGATATGATCATCATGCCCAGTGACTACTAAGATCTTTTGTAGGAGTGTAAAACGAGATTATGAATTGATTAGAAATAATAATAAGATAAAATATTATGGTCTTTTAATGTAATATGGTTTAGATTCATAATGTTAGTTATTGAATAAGGTATCATTGGGTAGTTTGTAACATCCCGCTCTGGCGCACTGAGAAAACTTATTATTTGAGGACACTTGCTCGCAAGTGATCTGGACTTTTATGATGTCAAAACATTTATCTTTGATTATGATGCGTTATGATAGACGACATGATGTTTCACTACTTTGATGTAGACAGGTGCTATTGACTCAGCTTTATTGAGTGTGTAGGGTTTTTGGACCTTGAGGATGCAGAGGCATCGGTGGAACCCCTTGGACTCCAAATTGAGTCAGGGAGTGTGCTATTTGGGTTGATTTATTTACTGTGATATTTCATTGATTGATGATTTGATGTTGACATGTTCTGACACGATTGTTGATGATGCAGGCTGACGATAGCTTGCCGACCAGACTCACATATGGAGTAAAGGGGCCACACACGATTTCCAGAGAGGTTGAGGGAGAGGTGTGGACAACAGCCCTGCCATAGCCTACTAGCACTTCCGTCGTGGCTCGAACTGTAGGTTAACGATTACCTAGTTCGAGAGGATCCACGATGCCGTGAGGGCGGACTGCGACAGTCACTCACGATGATTCTAAGGGGAGCGCAATAAGGCGGAGGCCTTATTCCTTAGAGCCCTTAGTCTCCCACAAGTTCACCTGGCGGAGTGTTGACTCCAGGGGTTATAGATGTCTACCAATCAGTCAAGTCGACGAGTGGCACCCTTGGAGCACGTGGTGCATCCTGAAGGGCACGTCGCGCAAAAGAAATGAACGAGGCGAGTGGCACCCTTGGAGCACGTGGTGCATCCTGAAGGGCACGTCGCGCAAAAGAAACGAACGAGGCGAGTGGCACCCTTGGAGCACATGGTGCATTCTGAAGGGCACGTCGCATTGATGTTAATGAAGAAACAAACCTAGATGGCCCTAAGACTCTAACGCTTTAAGAAATTATTAAAATGACTCCCCTAAACAATTGTTGCCCAATTCAAAATCTAAACCTAAGTCTAAAAACTTTTCTAAGATAAAATTTCGACTAACCTTAAGGAAAAGACCCTATAAAAATAAAAAATAAAGCTGTAAACTAAAACCCACTTAAGTAATGGTTTTAGTCTTCTTGAATTTAGGAAGGGTAAAGTGAAGAGAGGGATAAATTAATTGAAATCCGTGGTTTTAATTTGTAAAGAAGAAATAAAATTATTTAACGTGGGGGGGGAGTATAAAAAAAGTTATGAATTTAAAAATAAAATGAAAAGATTAACTAGCGCATTTACCTTTTTGGTTTAAAAAAAAAATAGAAGAAGAAAGAAAGGGAATAATAAAAATAGGGAAACTAAGTAATAAAGGAACCATAATAAAGGAAAGAAGGGGACATAGGGTAAAAGAGAAAAGTCAACATAGTAAGGAATCTGCCATTAAGAACTTTCTAAAATGAACTAAATTTAGCAACTTCATTTTAGGGAAAGTTATTAAAAGCATGTAAGGGGATCTAGGAACACCTAGGAGTAATTTTAGGAGCGACTCTAGGTGGGTGAGGGAATTGAGTCTTTTAATAAATTAAAGAAAATAATTTTGGAGAAATGTGGGGGATGAATGACACTTGTACGACAGAGAATTTTTAGAGGGTTTTTCATTAAAACTTAAAATAAATGTGATTTAGAAAAGTTGGTGTGTCTCAAAACTCTATAAAAGAAAGGGAGATGAGGGGAAAAAGGGGTATCGGTTGTTAGCATAAGCTTACGCTGTCGATTTTGTGACTTGATTGATTGCTTGTGAGGAGTTGGGATTTTCTCAGCTCGAATAGGAGTGGTAGCTCGGCCTTGCGAGGCAAGCTGGGAAGCTAGACTTACCATTTGGATTGTGTGTGGCCCCTTTGTGGTTCGGGGGGCTAAGGGGGAAGCAGAGTACCCCTAGCGATTGGCTGGGAGGTACCACTGAGGTCTCTACGGTCGGCGAGCGGAAGCGGCATGGAGCAAAGACGTCATCGAGGCGGGCGATAAGGCCACGATATGAATTGTGTTTTGGTACAGTAGTATGCATTAGGATCTTAGGCTTAATTCTGTATGCTGGTTTGTACATGGATGTATTCTGTATAGAGCTAGATGATGTTCGATTTATCTTATTACTACAATGAGGGATTGACCATTTAACTCGGCTTGGGCAATGGAAGTAGTTATTACAGTAAATAAAAATTTGATTTTTTTCTGCGCCTTGATTGTTTTAGCCACGCAACCCTTCGATGAGAGATCCTTGTCTCTGGCTTCCTCTTATTTTTGGCTACATTTTCTTATGGGCATTTTCTTGTAAAAGATGAAAACTATTGGGCTTAATTCTGCTTGGGTTTTGGTCAGATTGATTGGATTTTCCTATCTGTTCTTCGGCGTTGTTTTACTTGTTAAACTTCTCTGCACATCATGGGATTTCTTTGCATTTTGCTGTAGTACAATCCGCTGCGTTTATATTGGATCCTCTGCCAAAAACGCATGGTGTATCTCTACGTTACTTTTCGCTGCCTCTGTGTAAAAAGATTAACTTAACACTTCATTTCCCTGTCGTGGTGTGGAACCGACTTGCTACCTCTGTCGCAGTGTTTTAAACCAGCTACCCTCATCTCTGCAACCAGACTCTGATGTGGTCATTTTACCCAGTGTTCTAATGTGTTGAAGGAGTAACATCCATCCCTCTTCTTTTCCTGGGCGTTCCCTTCAACGGTAATGTTAGCATTCCACCAATTCTTTTCCCTGCGTGTAGTCTTGATTTTTGTCCTTGCGCCCTGGTTGTTGATCTCGTGTCAACACCTCTGGTTGTAAATGGTAAACCCTTAAAATTATTATTTCCTTCCACCTTTTTGCTGATGCCTGGCAGTGGGAGTTTTTGGGATCTGTGACCATTGTTTAGATGGCGAGATCCTTCCTTGCGACCTGGCAGGGGCCGTCCTAGTGTGGTTTTGGATCGTCTTGATGGCTGTAGCTACCCGTGACCCCCCCTTTGTTCATTTTCCAGCATTGTTCACATTTGGGAACCCCGTTCTGCCAACTGATTTTCTCACTCGGTGCTTAGTGGGTTAGGTAGACTCTGCAGATAACTGTTTGCGCTGATTTTTTTGCTGAAATTATGTTTCCAGCTTGTGAACGGGAAGAATGTTATTGGTGACCATTGTTAGCCCCGTTTTATTTAATTAAAATTGAATGACATAGGGAAATGATAGCTGGGCACAACAAATCTCTAATTGATAGTTGGGATCATCATAAATGAATAATGGCAGTCAGTGCCCTTGCAGGAAATTTTTAGAACCTTAACTCTCAGACCTCTTTTACACCGCGCGTCTTGCTAACTTGGGACAGGTTCTACACGCGTGGGCATCTTCCCTTTTAAGTTTTATTTGATTTCGTTTTATAATTTAATTGTTAGACCATAACTTACATGAGAATTTAGGTATAGCTAGATGCTAGGGAATGCATGTTAAGATTTTTAATTGATTGCCTTAAGTCAATGGAGTATAGTGTGCTGACCTCAGGTTTATTTTAAGTCACCTCTCGACAGTTTTCCCCTTGAAGAAATTTTATTGGAGATGTCAGAAGTTAAACATAATGTTGGTTTTTCGTTGAATTTAAGACAATTCTCCAAAAGGGAATGTTGGTTACTACAACTACCTTGTTTTTATTTGTTTTAATGGTAATAATTGTCCAAAATTTATGGTACTATAAGGCACTAATTGTTAAAGTAATGTCGAGGTAATTATGCAATAATTGTTAAAATAGGATTGCTAAAGTAATATGGTTTTATGGTAATTGTTGTTAATTTTTTTTTTAATGATTTTTAAGGTAATAATGGTTAAAGTAATATTGATGTATTATGTAATAATTGTTAAAGTGATTTTAGTTAAGGTAATACGGTGTTAATGGTATTAATTGTTAAATAATCACGGTTTTGTAAGGTAGCAATGTTAAAGTATCTGATGAATAATATAGTGGAATGTAAAATGATTATGTCACGATTGGTAATGATTATGGTAATCATTATGTATTGGTTTATGGTAATGATTAGGTAATGGATCGTTTAATATTAATCCTAATGGTTATGGAATGGTTAAGGTTAATGTTGTTATCATTATGGTAAGGTTAACCTAGTTGATATAATTAAAATATCAGATGTAATGTGATGGTCATGGTATTAGTCCTTGCAATGTAAAGTGAAAAATGGTTGATAATTTATGGTAGCGATGATGAAACTATTATCATCAATAGCAGATAATTATAAGGTTCTAAACTAAGAACTTTAAGTCTTTAAGATTTGGTAATTGGGGGAGATTGAAATTACTTAAATTTACATTATTGTAAGGTTGGATTGGGTAGCTCGTCTATTAATGGAGTTCAAATGGAGTATAGAGTCAGCATTGAATACCTTTGAGTCGTAGGAAATACCTTGTCTTAACATGAATGGTCGTTGTCGGAGTCCTTCGGACTTGTGCTTCCGTAGATTTAGTGGTTGTCCTTAGTTGTGGTTGTACTTGGTTCAGATCATTCTATTGCTTGGTCTGCTGGTGTTGGGCGAGATGTAGACACCTCCTTGTAGCCTTAGTATGTAAGTCTGTGTGTGTGATTATTTTCTATCTAAAGAATCCAGTGTCGTATCAAGAGTCTCGGGCCCTTTAAAGGTAGGGTTTCCACTCTTGCGACACACCTGACGGAGATTACTAGTTTCTGCCTAAGCAGTCGGCCAGGAGCCTATCTGACCTTCTCTCTCTTCAGAGCAGAGAACTAAGATTAAACCCCCTGCTTTCCTGTGCAGAAATAGTAAAATCTACTACTATGGATTCTTCCCTCTGTGTTTGTACGGTACCTAACCCAGTATGTTGTTAAATGTTGCAGTTTCTTGTTGTGTGCCTTATGTCTTCTTATTGTGATCATCGTGGGTGCATCTTGTTAGTCATCGGGTTGTGTCGTAGAGTCCAGTGTGTCTGTTTCTTTTTACACGAGCGCACACACCTTAAACAAAAAAAAAAAAAAAAATTGGCACCTGTATCAGAGTTGTTGTCGTAACGAGGAGGTTCATTACATATGGTATCAGAGCCGGTTCGACCCGCGACTTGGGATTTGCTACGGCTTCCGTGACATGATTTGATTGAGTATACTGTTGCTGATTGGGTTGATTGTGTGCGTGCAGGTAATCATGGTTAGAGGATGCCGTGGAGGCAGACGACGGGGTGCTAGGGGAGGAGGCGTGACGCCTCCAGTAACATCCACGCCTGAGGGGTCTAACCCCCAGGGAGGCGAGCAGGTTCTCGGACAGGAGCAGATAGCAGTTGGAGACGTGGTCGGGATGATGAGGTCCTTTCAGTGCATGTCTGAGGCACTGATTAGCCGATTAGACAGAGACAAGGCTAGGGCACTGGCACCCACTGAGGTTCCACTGCGCGCACCGACCGTTACAGGTAGTATTCAACGTGAACTCGAGAAGGTAAAATTTCCAGAGTTCTTTGGTGCCCCGGATGGCGTCACCACCGAGGCATGGTTGGAGAATGTGGTGATGTGCTTCGCACTTCACGATTATACCTCCAACATGAAGGTCCACATGGCGGTCTTTCAACTGAAGGGGAGCGCTCTTCTATGGTGGAAGACACTCCTGCCGCAACTGAACATGGCCGTTGAAGACGTGTCATGAGAATAGTTCGAGGAACAGTTCCGAGAGAAGTACCTTTCAGAAGAATTCATTGAGCGTCAGCTCCATGCGTTCAACGCATTACGACAAGGAGGTCGTACGGTGCCTGAGTACGAGGCACGTTTCATGGAGATTCTCCAGTATGCTCCACACCTTAACACAGAGAAATTGAAGGTCAACCGGTTCGTGTTTGGCCTTAACAGCAGCCCGTGTGCAAAGGTTAGGATCTTGATGCCTCAAACCTTGCACAACGTTGTCCAAAAGGCCCTCATAGCAGAGGAGGAGCTTATCAGTGGGGGTCAGACCAGGACTCCAGCGAGACCAGCAAGGCAGGGTTCATCTGGAACGCCGCAGCACCAGACATCAGCGAGACATACGCCGAGATATCGCGACTTCCAGAGGGGATCCACTTTCACTGCACCTTGATGACCGCCGCCTTAGCAGCAAACACCTTATCGGGGACCATAGCACCAACAACAGTGTCGCCCGCAGTAGCAGCAGTCTAGGCCTGTTCAACAGAATAGATCGGGGTTCCAGGCCAGTGGGCCGTCGTCTTCTACTTCGAGTACCAGGACTACTAGGCTGAAGAAGGGGTGTTGGACGTGTGGGGAGCCACACTACCAGCGAGACTGTCCTGTGGAGAGGACCAGGGCGTCCGGATCAGCCGGACCCACTACAGTGGGAGATATGGGCAAGGCCCATCAGATTCATGCAGTGGTGAATAATTGCCAGGCAGAGCACCAGTCGACTGTGCTTGAGACGACAGGTACTGTCGCTGATAAGACCCTTAGTATTTTGATAGACCCAGGTGCTACTGAGAGTTTCATTTCTGGTGCAGCGCTAAAAAGGATTAAGGTAAAGGCAGTCGAACAGGACGAGTTTAGCTTCGTGGAGATGTCTTCGGGAGCCAAATAGAAGGTTGGAGGAAAGGTTACGGGCTGTTCCCTTAACCTGGGAGAGTTTGTCACGAGGGTCAACTTATACGTCACGATCTTAGGATCTTATGACGTCATGATCGGTATGGATTGGTTGGAATCGCATGAGGCAATACTCAACTGTAAGACAAAATGGTTGAGCTTGGTTGATGATGAAGGACAAAGACGTGTGATTGTAGGACGGAACCAGGGAGTTTTCCTGTGGTTCATCTCTTCCTTACAGTTACGGAAGTGTATGCGCAAGGGGTGCAAACTTTATTTGATCCTCGCACTAAACGAGAAGGGAGTAGCGGAAGGTCTAGAACACTTTCCGGTGGTGAAGGAGTTTGTGGACATATTTCCAGAGGAGTTGCTTGGGATGCCATCGGAAAGGGAACTGGAGTTTACCATAGAACTGAAACTGGGGACCGAACCGATAGCA
>ML779638.1:124070-137163 GCA_009831015.1 Picea engelmannii | reverse complement strand
GAAAGAAAGGGAATGATAAAAATAGAGAAACTAAGTAATAAAGGAACCATAATAAAGGAAAGAAGGGGACATAGGGTAAAAGAGAAAAGTGAACATAGTAAGGAATCTGCAATTAAGAACTTTCTAAAATGAACTAAATTCAGCAACTTCATTTTAGGGAAAGTTATTAAAAGCATGTAAGGGGATCTAGGAACACCTCGGAGTAATTTTAGGAGCGACTCTAGGTGGGTGAGGGAATTGAGTCTTTTAATAAATTAAAGAAAATAATTTTGGAGAAATGTGGGGGATGAATGACACTTGTACGACAGAGAATTTTTAGAGGGTTTTTCATTAAAACTTAAAATAAATGTGATTTAGAAAAGTTGGTATGTCTCAAAACTCTATAAAAGAAAGGGAGATGAGGGGAAAAAAGGGGATCGGTTGTTAGCGTAAGGTTACGCTACCGATTTTGTGACTTGACTGATTGCTTGTGAGGAGTTGGGATTTTCTCAGCTCGAATAGGAGTGTTAGCTCAGCCTTGCGAGGCGAGATGGGAAGCTAGACTTACCATTTGGATTGTGTGTGGCCCCTTTGCGGCTTGGAGGGCTAAGGGGGAAGCAGAGTACCCCTAGCGATTGGTTGGGAGGTATCGATGAGGTCTCTACGGTCGACGAGCGGGAGCGGCACGGAGCACGGACGTCATCGAGGCGGGCGATAAGGCCACGGTATGAATTGTGTTTTGGTACAGTAGTATGCATTAGGATCTTAGGCTTAATTATGTATGTTGGTTTGTACATGGATGTATTCTGTATAGAGCTAGATGACGTTCGATTTATCTTATTACTACAATGAGGGATTGACCGTTTAACTCTGCTTGGGCAATGGAAGTAGTTATTATAGTAAATAAAAAATTGATTTTTTTCTGCGCCTTGATTGTTTTAGCCACACAACCCTTCGATGAGAGATCCTTGTCTCTGGCTTCCTCTTATTTTTGGCTACATTTTCTTATGGGCATTTTCTTGTAAAAGATGAAAACTATTGGGCTTAATTCTGCTTGGGTTTCGGTCAGATTGATTGGATTTTCATATCTATTCTTCGGCGTTGTTTTACTTGTTAAACTTCTCTGTGCATCGTGGGATTTCTCGGCGTTTTGTTGTAGTACAATCCCCTATGTTTCTGCTGGATCCTCTGCCAAAAACGCATGGTGTATCTCTGCGTTACTTTTTGTTGCCTCTGTGTAAAAAGATTAACTTAACACTTCATTTCCCTGCAGCAGTGTGGAACCGACTTGCTGCCTCTGCCACAGTGTTTTAAACCGACTACCCTCGTCTCTACAACCAGACTCTGATGTGGTCATTTTACCCAGCGTTCTAATGTGCTGAAGGAGTAACATCCATCCCTCTTCTTTTCCTGGATGTTCCCTTCAACGGTAATGTCAGCATTCCACCATTTCTTTTCCCTGCATGTTGTCTTGATTTTTGTCCCTGCGCCCTGGTTGTTGATCTCGTGTCAAAACCTCTGGTTGTAAATGGTAAACCCTTAAAATTCTTATTTCCTTCCGCCTTTTTGCTGATGCCTGACAGTGGGCATTTTTGGAATCTGTGACCATTGTTTAGATGGCGAGATCCTTCCTTGCGACCTGGCAGGGGTCGTCCTAGCATGGTTTTGGATCATCTTGATGGCTGTAACTACCCGTGACCCCTCCTTTGTTCATTTGCCAATGTTTTTCACATTTGCGAACCCCGTTCTGCCAACTGATTTTCTCGTTGGGTGCTTAGTGGGTTAGGTAGACTCTGTAAATAACTGTTTACACTGATTTTTTTGGTGAAATTATGTTTCCAGCTTGTGAATGGGCAGAATGTTATTGGTGACCGTTGTTAGCCCCGTTTTATTTAATTAAAATTGAATGACCGATGGAAATGACAGCTGGGCGCAGCAAATCTCTAATTGATAGTTGGGATCGTCATAAATCAATAATGACAGTCAGTGCCCTTGCAGGAAATTTTCAGAACCTTAACTCTCAGACCTCTTTTACACCGCGCGTCTTGCTAACTTGGGACAGGTTCTGCACGTGTGGGCATATTCCCTTTTAAGTTTTATTTGATTTTGTTTTATAATTTAATTGTTAGACCATAACTTACATGAGAATTTAGGTATACCTAGATGTTAGGCAATGCATGTTAAGAAATTTAATTGATTCCCTTAAGTCCATGGAGTATAGTGTGTTGACGTCATGTTTATTTTAAGTCACCTCTGGACAGTTTTCCCCTTGAAGAAATTTTAGTGGAGATGTTAGAAGTTAAACATAATGTTGGTTTTTCGTTGAATTTAAGACAATTATCCAAAAGGGAATGTTGGTTACTACAACTGCCTTGTTTTTATTTGTTTTAATGGTAATAATTGTCAAAAATTTATGGTACTATAGGGCACTAATTGTTAAAGTAATGTCAAGGTAATTATGCAATAATTGTTAAAATAGGATTGTTAAAGTAATATGGTTTTATGGTAATTGTTGTTAATTTTTTTTTTTTATGATTTTTAAGGTAATAATGGTTAAAGTAATATTGATATATTATGTAATAATTGTTAAAGTAATTTTAGTTAAGGTAATACGGTGTTAATGGTATTAATTGTTAAATAATCATGGTTTTGTAAGGTAGCAATGTTAAAGTAATTGATGAATAATATAGTGGAATGTAAAATGATTATGTCACGATTGGTAATGATTATGGTAATGATTAGGTAATGGATCATTTAATATTAAGCCTAATGGTTATGGAATGGTTAAGGTTAATGTTGTTATCGTTATGGTAAGGTTAACCTAGTTGATATAATTAAAATATCAGATGTAATGTGATGGTCATTGTATTAGTCCTTGCAATGTAAAGTGAAAAATGGTTGATAATTTATGGTAGGGATGATGAAACTATTATCATCAATAGCAGAGAATTATAAGGTCCTACACTAAGCACTTTAAGTCTTTAAGATTTGGTAATTGGGGGAGATTGAAATTACTTAATTTTACATTATTGTAAGGTTGGATTGGGTAGCTCGTCTATTAATGGAGTTCAAAAGGGCCTAGAGCATAGAGGTGTCAGTGAAATTGCAGAGAAGAAGCTTGTGGGGGCCAAGTGATTGGTGAAATTTAACCAGATAGAGAAAAGGAGCAGTGAAGCCAACACAATTGTAGAGGGCGGAGGAGCTAAGGAGTGGGGTGACGAGGGGGTAAGGATAAAGAGCACCGTAGAAAAATACATAGAGGACAATGATGAAGAAACACTCAGAGGAGCCAATGAGCATGAGCTAGGGCGAAGGAAGAAAGGATGAGTGCACCAGGGAAATTTACCTCTTATTACCGCACAAGTTGACGACCCCCCTAGTCATTAGAGATGAATTGACAGCCACCTTAGGCCTGGTACACCTATTTTGTCTTGCTCGAGTGACCATTAACCCTACCTGGCTGTCCAGGCACACTACCATTATTGTCCGTAGGGTGTGACCCATATAGTGGTTATGGGTTGTCGGATGGTGAATGGGTTTAATAAATCCCCTGACCACTTGGTTCCATGTGTCGGTTGACGTTGTCTAGGTGGCACCCCATCCGAGGCTAATTTCCCAAATTGAATCCACACCAATTATAAAAAAAAAAAAGCACTTCAACAAATTCATTTTTTGACATATTATTTGATATGATTTTTAACCATTTTCATAATTTGTGGCTATTTGAAATTATCATTGAAAAACCTTACCCACACAAAGGTGATGCATTAAATATAATATTCTTTGAATTCTACTTTAAAATTCTATTTCTCATACTTATAATTTAACATGGATACATTATACCCCATAATTGAGGTATATCGTAGGTTATATCCAAATTATGTGGAAAAGACATCACCTATAAGTTTTATTGAACCTGCAATATAAAAACAATATCAAACAATTATTACATAAGTATAAGAATTTTCAAAATTGGAAGTAGCTTATATAGAGATACTTAGTCTTCATTACATAGTACAACGCATGTGAAACAATCCAAAGGTTATTACTTTGTAAAAATATAAATAAGGAATATAAAACAAAATGATTGGTATGGAGTGATTGAGAGGATGCTTGCAACAAATTATATATGGATAGTTTTCATTAATGGGAAGAAAAATATCTCCAACTTCTCTTTGATGCAAATACCCCATATAAAGAGCACATGATTGAAGGAAGACATGAGAAGGTTATTCCTATCAATGTTGAATATGATTCTTCCATGGGTAAAGTTCCTTCTAAAGCCACCCTTTTATGGATCTAGAGATGATAGTTTTCCTATAGAGAACCTTGTTTATTTGGATCTACATGACTATGGTGATCAATTTGAGAAGCACACTCAACCATCCATGTGTCATTAGTTATGAGGTAGAATGAGCACATGGGCATGGGACCTAGTGTTTTGGATGAGCTTCCTATATTGCTTTAGTATGGAACAAAATAATTATACATGGGACCATGGTTTTTTAGACTACTTTGGTGTTTCAATTAGCACCCATACATGATACCATATCATATGGATGAGTCCCCATGGACACCCCTCTTGGGCCACTTCTCTCTCATCACTAAGCGAAACACACATATAACATGAGACCCTATCATATTGATGTATATCATAGGTACAAGCATTGGAGATAATGCTTCTTGACGGGGGGTGGAATGTTGGGATCTTTCATCAGAGTGTAATAGGGACTTATGGGCCTATTAGAAATAATAATATCATAAAGTACATTTTTCATTAAATATATTCTTGATTACGTCTATAATATTAGTTATTATAAATAAGGCTCTATTACGTAGTTAGCATTTAATAAATGTAATGTGTCCTTATTAAAGAAGGTCCACTAGGTAGTTAGTATTTGGTAGATATAAATAAGGATGGAGTCCTATTTATTGATTATGTTTGAGAATATTACTGTATTGAACCTTATTTGTTTAATAGGATGTTCACTCAAAGAAGAAAGTGAATGGGAATTGATCACTTTACAAAATTATCCTTGTAAGGTGTTGTCCTGCCTCAAGGGTATTTTGGTATATCAATTATTGAAACATTTATTGTCAATTATTAGATCTATCTTATGTACAACTGAAGTTTCACATCTATAGTAAACTACAAATGTTTCATTGCATACCATTGTATGTGTCAAGCAGATCCATCCATATTATGTGTTTGGAAGTAAATTGTGTATAAGAAAAAATTGGGGTTTGGGTAAAACCATATGTGCAGATAAGGGAGAATAATTTCACATTTTCATAATACTAACTTTTATAATTTCAAAAAAAGAAAAGAGATGAGAACCTTTCTTATTATTTTATATGTCATATAAAATCCATGTACCTACAATTTACCCATTTATCAATAATCGGGTAATACTTGCACCATTCCATACAAATATGTGCTACACTAACATTTGGTCATTTTTATGATTTTTAAATCTTTATTTTATTTATATTTCAATTTATCTTCATAATTATAATGCTTCTCCTTAATATATAATGTAATCCAGTTATTTTTTTAAGTATGTACTCTATGAATATTAAGATGCTAGGTAATTCTCCTTAATATATAATGTAATCCATATATTTTTCAAGTATGTACTCTATAAATATTAAGATGTTAGGAAGTTTTAGGTTATGAAAATATATCTTAAGTAGTAGGGTTAGTATTTTAGACTATTATAATTATCTCTTTATGGGAAAAGGTCATTATTTTGGTCTTTTGTGATAGCTTTCTACAAATGAGCATAGTCCACAGATCATTATTTTGGTCTCTTGTGATATCTTTTTACAAAAGAACATAGTCGACATCTTTCTCTTTAGAAATAAGTTACTACTATTCTAATCATTTTGTATTCCACAATACTTTTTTATTTTATTTATTAATATAAATTTTATTTCACTATATTTCTATGTTTTATGTATCGTTTTATTTGTGGCTCGTTTAATTTTCAATATATTTTGAATCAATAAACCAATAATACAAACCCAAAAATAATATAATAATAAATTATAATCAATGTTTTAAATAATATTATTAAAAATAAGTTTTATTATTAAATAAATTAATTAATTACGCAGGCGTACACCTATTGACAATGGGCAGATTTAATAGGGGTTTAGTGCTTAATAAGTTTTCTATGGACAGGATTAAATATGGCTGGAATATTCTTAGTAGTCACACAAAATAAATGGCTGTGATTTCAATCATTAACTTCCTAGCTATTATAAAGACATCCGTATATGTGTTTACTTTTTTACATTTACCTAATCATATTTAAAAATTACTTTGATAGCTAACTGATTGCCACATAAGTGATTAACAGAAATTAAAATATTAACACCAGATAAATGAAGCTCAACCGTTTATTTGTTAATCAATAATAAAATTTAATATATTCTTTAAAGAATTCTTTTCATCTTATCAACCTTTCGGAATTGATCAGCCACAAGTATGTGACTGTGCTAGTTAAGTGATTAACTAGTATGATACATCCCATAAAGCATCCATGAGAATTAATCAATGTGTCCACAACCACTATCACAACGACAATATTATGGAGAAGAAACAACACGTTCATCTCTAATGATATAGGAAACATAAGAAGAATTAGACTTATATTAAAAAAAAAATCCAATCGAGTTCTTCGAACACACTTATAGAAGTGAATAAATTCATATAATGAAGTTGAATAACAACATCAAACCAAGCAATTTAATTTCATCAAACTATTATCATGTACTCCTTATGCGAAACATCATTGTGTTCAAACTATATGCAAGCTGAAATAAAAGAATCTAACTATTTTAAAGATAATGAAAAAATAAATAAAGTGATTATACACACATGCCATAAGATTAATATTCTAGTAATGAAAATACATAGTTATCGATTTTTAAAAATATGTTAAAAATATGTTAAGTAAATAATAAGGATGAAAAGAGAAAAAATATTATAATATTAAAAAATGGTTAAACTAATTATGTTTAATTTTTTAAGTATTTATCAACAAAATATTAGATGACGTATTCATTACAAAACCTGTATGGATAAGAAAACAAAACATATTTATTTATACACGATTTTTTCTTTTTATTTATGGATAATTATTCATCTTTTTTTTTGACAAGAACGGTTAGAGTGTATTAATCGGCTTCCTGGCAAACCAGAATCAGAAAGTTACAAAGATGAAGAAGGTTGATGATCTCTGCCAACCTTCTTGTGAATAACTTGAGAGTACAATCCCACTTACTTCTTGAGCTAAGTCGAGAAAATGACAAAACATGCATACATGTGTAAATTCTCACAAACTGTGAGCACAATAGGAGACATAAGCAAAGCATTAAACCTAGGAGGATGAGACTTTCCCCTTAAAAAAGGGATCCAGCTTTTTCTGAGAACCTAAAGAAATGTTGGAGGCAACCTCCTTTTCTTTGCTTGCTTTGTTGGTCTTCCTCCCTCGGGTAAGGGGTGGAGACGGAACTGAAGTGTCTACAATGTTCGGAGTTTCCATAGAGCCGCTGGAGGGGATTGAGACTAGACCTGCAGAGGCAGTGGGCTTCGGAGTTGAGTCCCGCTTTCCTCTCGCTGCTACTGACTCTGGAGGAATGGCTTCCAGAAAGCTTTCGTCTGACGGATTTCCCTTGACTGCTGTTGATTCTGGATCTAGGGCTTCATCTTCCTTCAACGCATCAAAACTGTTTTTATTTTCTAGAGTAGCCTCTGCTGAATGAGTGGCCTTCGGAGCTTGGGATATTGGGTCCTTTCGCCGTGGCTGCCTACGTATGTTAGAAACTGGTTGAAAATCATCTTCTTTGACTGGTCCCGGCTCCCCAGAGGATTTGGGGCAGCTTTTTGCAAAATGACCGTAGTCATGGCACCAGAGGCACTTAAAGGGGATCTGCTCATAGTCCAGCTCTTGGATATGGGACCATTCTCCCATGGAGAGCTTAATAGCTTCCAGAAGGCCTTTCTCGAGGTTAACCTCAACACAAATTCGAGCGCAAGTAAACTGATCCCCTTTCGGCGCCACACTGTCCAAGAAATGCCCAAGCTTGTTTCCAATGTCCTCCAGAGATTTTCTCCCCCAAAGATGCAAGGGAAGATGAGGCAGTCGAACCCATACAGGGGCTGCGGTGATTTCGGCTCCAGGATTGAAGTCAAGTGTCCATGGGGCTAAGAACAACCCTCTTGCCCCCATAAAATAGGGTCCAGATCTGAAAACTAGATCTCTATCCTTTGTCCTCGTGAAACTAAAGACAAAAAAACCCCCGCCTACTGCACATAAAGAGACTTCTCCCTGTAGCAGTGACTTCCAACGATCATCCATCCATGCCTCCACCATTTTGGGGCTGGGCCATAACCCCGTAAACTTACCGATGAGGGCATTTTCTGCTAGCAGGAGGGCAAGCTTGCAGGGCTCCTCTGGAGATAGCTCCACCGAAGGGATCTCCTCCATCTTCTTGAAAATTTTTGATGAGATAGATGGCTTGGATTGAGGTCTTGCCGCACGGACTAATTCTTTGAATGCTTCTAGATTATCTTCGTCCATTTCGGCGGTCAGATTTGGGGTCATTGGAGCGGCAGCGGCCACCTACAAACAAGAAAACGCAGAGGCGCGACCTCTTCTCAAAACCGCGTGCAAATCGCGCTCTGTCTGCTGTAAATCGAACGCTCTGTCATGCAAATCGGTGGGGGACGCTTTGAACGGCTGCTCCAGGCAGTTTCGGGCTCCTGCAGACGAGATCCAGACCTGGGACGACTAGGGTTTAGGCCCTAGCCGCGTTGGCTTTCCGCCTCTCTTCATTCCGTTCCAAAAAGCCCATAAATTGTCCTACGGATAATTATTCATCTTTACTATAAATGATTTAAAGGGTTAAATTTTATAAATAGGCTAATTTTTCATGGTTTCCTCGAAAAAAAATTAACCAATTTCAATTTTTTCTACCAAAATTCCATATAATAAATTTTTTTAACTTAAACATAGCAAAAAAATTATAGAAACTATATAAAATCCTTAGAAATTTTAATTGTCTACAAAGCTATTTTCAAACATTTTACATTTTGCTTATTAAGGACTAGCAATATTCCGAGAATGATATAATCATTGTGCCTAGTGACTACTCTTTACAAATGTTGTTGGGATCTTATGTAAGGGTGTAAATGAGATTATGGATTGATTAAAAAAAACAATAAGATAAAATACAATGGTCCTTTAATGTAATATGGACTAGGTCCAGAATGTTAGTTATTCAATAAGGCTCGATTGGGTAGTTAACACTTAATAAATTTAATCATATGGCCTTATTAAAAAATGCCCACTAAGTAGTTATGTTTGCGAGCTATAAATAAGGATGAATTCCTCTTTATTGAACATCTATAATAATAATTTATCATAGCTTAGTTCATTAGGAATTTGTCCCCTTAAATAGACAAGTGAAAAGAAGTTGACCATTTCATAAAATAATCTTTGGAGTGTGTTTCCCTACCTTAAAAGTATTTTGGTATATCAATTATGGAAGAATTTATTGCTAATTATTGGATATTTTATGTGATTAATTTTTTAGATATAAGATACATTAGAAGTAGTATTATAGCACTTTAACACATAGTTGGGAAATTTATCATGGTTACTCTTTTTTCACAAATGTTTAAGAGGAAAAAATGGGTTGTCACACATATATATTTATGAATATTTATATGTGTAATCTATAAAAACAATTTGCAAACATGAGTTCCTCTCTAAATAAATATACAATTTCAAAAAAAAATGAGATGGACATCTAAGAAGTGAAAATATGGATGATTTAAAATAAAATATTTTAGGCTTTTTCTTGCTATAGATACAACTTTATTTTTAATATTACAGTGAAAATAATTTTTCACTAGTTTCTCAAATTAAAGCCACACCAAATCTACACAAAAAGGCACTTCAACAAATTCAATTTTTGACATATTATTTGATATGATTTTTAGCGTTTTTGAATTTGTGCCTATTTGAAATTATCACTAAAAAAACCTTACCCACACAAAAGTAATGCATTAAATATGATATTCTTTAAATTCTACTTTAAAACCCTAATTCTCATACTTATATGCAAATTATGTAGAAGAGACACCACCAATAATTTTTTATTGAAAGTGTAATACGGAAACAATATTAAAAGATGATTACTTAAAGTAAAAGAATTTTCAAAATTGGAAGTATCTCATGCAAAAAGATACTCAATCTCCATTTCATAGTACAAAATATATAGAACGGATGCAAAACAATCCAAAGCTTATTATTTTGTAAATTATAAAAGAGGAAAATAAAACAAAAAGATGGGTATGGAGTGATTGAGAGAATGTTTGCAACAAATGGTATATAGAGAGTTGTCATTAATGCGAAGATGACTACTTTCAACTTTTCTTTGATGCAAATACCCCATGATATAAAGAGTACATGATTGAGGGACAACATGAAAAGGTTGTTCCTATCAGTGTCCAATATGATTCTTTTATGGGGTTAATGTTCCTTTTAGAGCCACCCTTTTATGGATGTAGAGATGTTATTTTTCCTATGGAGAGCCTTGTTTATTTGAACCCATATGACCATGGTCAACATTTTGAGAAGAACACTCAACCATTCATGTGTCATCAACTAGGAGATATAATGAGCACATGTACATGGGACCTAGTTTTTCTGGATGAGCTTCCTTTATTACTTCGGCATGGAGGAAAATTATGGTACATGCGACCATGGTTTGCTAGACTACTTTGGTGTTTCAATTAACACCCATACATGAGACCATAAATTATGGATGAGTCCCTAGGGACACCCTTATTGGGAAACTTCACTCTCATCACTGAGCAAAAGACGCATATAACATGGGACCCTATTATATTGATGTATATCATAGGTACAAGCAGTGAAGATAATGCTTCTTGAAGGGGGTTGGAATGTTGGGATATTTCATCGAAGTGTAATAGGGGCTTACAGAACTAATAGAAATAATAATATCATAAAGTATCGTTTTCATTTAATATACTGTAGATTATGTCCACAATATTAGTTACTATAAATAAGACCCTATTAGGTAGTTAGCATTTAATAAATGTAATGTGGCCTTATTAAAGAAGGTCCACTAGGTAGTTAGTATTTTCTAGATATAAAGAATGATGGAGTCCTCTTTATTGATTATGTATGAGACTATTATTGTATTGAACCTTACCTCTTTAAGAGGATGCTCACTGAAAGAGGAAAGTAAATATGAATTAATCACTTTATAAAATGATCATTATAAGGCATTGTCCTACCCCAAAAGTATTTTGATATATCAATTATTAAAGCATTTATTGCCAATTATTAAAAATACTTTATGTGTGACTCAAACTTCACAGCTAAAGTACACTACAAATATTCCATTGCATACCATTGTATGTGTCAAGTGGATCAATACATCTTATATGTTTAAAAGTAAACCATATATAAGCAAAATTTGTAGTTTGGGTAAAACTATATGTGAAGAGAAGGGAAAATGATCTCATATTTTCATAATACTAACTTTTATAATTTTCAAAAAAATAAAAGAATGAGATCCTTCCTTATTATTTCATATTTCATATAAAATCCATATATCTACACTTTATTCATTTATTAATAATTGGGTGATACATGCCCCATTCCATATAAATATTTGGAACACTAACATTAAAATGTGTCATTTTTATGATTTTTAAATTTTTATTTTATTTATATTTCAATTTATTTTCATAATTATAATGCTTCTTCTTAATATGTAATGTAATTCATAGATTTTTCAAGTATGTACTTTATCAATATTAATATTAAGATGTTAGGTAGTTTTAGGATTATGAAAAGATGTGTGAATTAGTTTTAGGGTTTATGAAAAGATTATTTATATAATGATATGTAAATTTTTAATTTATTCATAAGTTAATTTGAAGTTTCTTTTTCTTCATCATAGATTTGTCATTTACATTGAATAGAAGTCTTATAATTATATTAGGTTTTTTTAGAAGTCTTATAATTATATTAGGATTTTTAACCAATTAAAAGATAGAATGGGTTTTCTAAGATGATTTTTCTTAATTATAGATTTGTCATTTATATTGAGTAGAAGTTTTGATAATTCTATTAAAATTTTTAACAAGTTAAAAGATATAATGGTTTTCTAATTATATTGTGTAATTAATGCAATTTCCCAAAAAAAATTTAGGTTTGATGAGTAAAATATTGACTTATGCATTTATATTTTTAATGTTTTTTTAATGTTTATAAAAAAATTATCATTTAAAATATTTTTTTTTTTTTTTTATAAATTTAGTATTTAGAATTTATTTTACTTATAATGATAAAAGTTTAATAAATTACTTTAAATTTAATTTTGATATAATAAAAAATTAATTAAATAAAAAAAATCAATTTCTAAATAAATAAAAATTGAACATATACTAAAATTTTACTTTGTAATAAATGTCTCCTCTCACGATTAACATATATAATCAAATGTCTGATCTCACAATTAACATATATAATCCCCCCATTTTTTTTCATCATGCAAAATACCTACCTAACAAACAAATGTGGAATGTCACAACTAATCCTAAATTCTGTCATTTTGATTGGTCATTTTGATGAGCAGAATTTAATCCCTCCAGTTGTAAAATCTTCCCTAATAAAATTTACCACCCCAGAAACTGATACTTATGTATTTCTAAATGCCACCAAGTTACTACCCCAGAAACTGATACTTACTTATTTCTAAATGCCACCAAGTTCCTGTTTTTGTTGTTAAATTTATTTAAAACACCTTTTTTTATAAAAGCAGTAGTCTAAACCTTCTATATTTTGGTTTTTATCTGACAATATTTTTAGGGGATATTTGCTCGAAATCTGTCCAAAAATGATTAGATTCACAAATTTGAATGATTTTTTCTGTGTAATCCAAATACCTAAAAAAAAATTCAACATAATAAATCCATTTCTACATTAAAAATAGATTTTAAATAACAGAGAATAATAATTCCCTACAAATTTATGTGGTTGGATTAAAAAAAAAAAAAAAAAAAAAA
>ML779638.1:103364-121851 GCA_009831015.1 Picea engelmannii | reverse complement strand
TGCCCCGCTGCGTCCGAAGAAAGTATGCTCATAATCCACAGCACAATTAGCATAACCTTCCACATACCGTGCTCAGTATTCTGCGACAATTCCACCATAATTGCATTACCTAAGCACGTTTTCCCTGTTATTACAGAAGAATAGCATCGATACGATCAATAAACAGGGGATGAGATCGCCGGATTCTAAATCAGTCGACATTTATAGAGTGCTGCACAGAAAATGTCTGCAGATAGCAAAAGAAGTCTTTGTAGCATTGAAAATTTCCATGTGCACATAGCAATCAAAAGATTGAGTTGTGATAATCAGTCTTGTTGAAAGGTCGAAATTGAAAAAAAAAAAAAATGTTTTTCATCAAAAGATCACTGTTTCTGGACGATAATTTCTCATCCCAGTCAATATTTGACGTTTAGCTGAACATTGACATTAAACCTCCTGTTAAGTTTTAAAATTAAATTAAATTCTTATTAATATAATTAAATTAAATTATTACTATAATAATATATATTACTTTATTTATATGTATAACATAATATTATTATATATAGGTTTATTAGGTATTCATAATACACCATTAACCACAGGCTTCTATAGTTGGTAAAATTGTAGGTATAAATATAATTAAAGATTCTTGGAATATTGAAAATTTTATTTTTATATGGTTGATTACTACTTGGTTTATTGCTGTCTTAATATCACAACATTAAATAAAACTGCAGGGAAAAAGTATAATAAAAAATTGTTGAAATATCAGAATGAGGAAAACTGTTTCAGTTAATTGACTACAACTCAATTGATTGCTACAAGTTAATTGACTACAACTCATTTGATTGCTACATCTGATCTTATGGGATCTAATAGCTGCAGGTTATTCATATATATTTTCCATCTGATCTTATTGGAATCTAATAATTTAAGGTTATTTTAATATATTTTTCATATGTATAATATAATAATGAATATATTTTATTTGTAGTTTAATTTTTTTATTATTAATTAATTTTAATTTGGATAGTTATCCTTCCAACTTAACATCAATTTTCCAAAATTACATGTTAAATTGATATTAAATTGATATTGTTGATTGTTAACTTACTACAATTAAATGGATTGCTAAATCTAATGCAAAAAAAGCTTAGAATATTTCCTCGCATAGAAAGGCACCCAGTAGGTGGGGTGCAACTGGAATGGCTGGAGGGAGGACTGCATGGGATGGATGCATGGAATAAACCTTCTGGATGTATTGCTACATCTAATTATATCTAATCTATTTAGATGCTCCCAATCTAACTTCAGCTTTTTAATTTTCCAAAGTTACATGTTAAATTAATATTGTTGATTGTTAACTCATTAACTCATTAGTTGTAGATTATTCAAATATATTCTCCATGTACAACAAATTGAATATTTTTATCAGATTTGTTTGTAATCTAATTTTTATACTGTCAATTGGATTTAGTTTGGGTAGTTGGGAGAAATGATTCTTTTTTGTTAGCTAAATATCCCTGACTTGCGGGATTTGCGGGATTGGCACAACCCAAGGGCATCTCAGCCATCAAAATCACAGGCCTGGACTAACATAGATGGATTTTGAGGTGTCCACATAAGTCAAACTGATGACTTCACTTAGAGAGTGCCTTAAGAGTGCACTCCCGCACCTACTGCTCTACAACAAGGGGACTTGGGAGTGGACTAACATGGATGGATATTGAGGTGTCCCCATAGGTCAAACTGATTACTTCACTTAGAGAGTGCCATAATGGTGCACTTACTGCTCTACAGCAAGGGGACTTGGGAGTGGACTAACATGGATGGATTTTGAGGTGTCCCCATAGGTCAAACTGATGACTTCACTTAGAGAGTGCCTTAACAGTGCACTCCGGCACCTACTGCTCTACACCAAGGGGATTTAAGAGGAATGATTGTTATTCTCCCCACTTGACATCATTTTTCCCAAATTACATAGTCTTATTGTTGATTGTTAATTGATTACAAATCAATCAATTGCTAAGTCTGATCATATGTAATGTAATAACTGCAGGTATTCAAATATATTTTCCATCTACAATATATTGAACAATTTTTTTCAAATTTTCTTGTAATCTAATTTTTATACTGTCAATTGAATTTAGTTTGCGTAGTTGGGAGGAATTATTGTTCTCCTCACTCCGATTCAATTCCCCAAGTTATACTTTGGGATCTCATTGTTAATAGACTTAATACCCTACCATTTTCTAAATTAAAAAAAATATATTTAAGTGTTCGAGTCGTTGTAACCTTAAAAAAAAATCTAATCATTGACTTTCTAAATAAATCCCAAAGACTCGAAAGCAATTCTAATTCTTCGGTGATTTAAAAAAAAACAAGAAATACGTTTTGGGGGTCTTTCTTAATCGACTATTTGCTGCTCCCATGGATTTCACGCGTCGGAAAAGCCAAATAAAGCGGTTTGTACCGAATTGAGATTGCTTTCTCAACCGAAATTACACTGTGCTGATTTTACAGGTTAAGGAGTTTGGCATGCAATTACATTTTCTCTCATCAGTCGCGCCGTCTCTGAGTTGACGTTTAACTTTGTCCGCCCGGATACGAAATTACCATCTTCTTTACAAAAAGAGAAAAATCACAGGTACTCCGTCTCGATTCCAGCGGGTATACAAAGGCCGCCCGACATGTTCATCAAGCTTCTACGGCCAATTTTCGCTGATAAGTATCACAAATGCATATTATGTTGACATAATACTGGTTATGGGGTTTTCAAGTAAAAGTTCATCAGAAACTTTCAAAAGATAAAAGTGGCAGAATGTGCCTTTAAAAGAAGTGGAGATAATCATGTATATGGTTCCACTTCACGCTGCCTTTTGACTGACAATGATGATCTCATAGTACTGAGAAATTTGGAACGAGACAAATGTGTAGCTAACGGAATCAGACTTTCACTGTGATCCATGGTGTAGCTTCGTTCAGTGATATATCAAATATTCTCATACAATTCAGGGAGGATATACATTGCGTGTATATATATGCAAGACCCTACAATTAAGAGGCCACCGGGCCATCGTTACGGACAGGTAGGGCCATTTACACATACTTCCATTAACTGGTTTTGTGTCTTATGTAACGTCATCCCTCGTGACTAAAATATTCTACTTTTAAAAGGTGCATGGCATTTATTAAGAAAATCTCAAGGCTACTAAGCCCATCAACATTTGTGGCCATGGTTTTGATGTCTCTCTCACCACATGGACATGAGTGAGCATGGTTTTGACATATGAACGACCACATCGACTTTTTTCTGACCAACATTTTGACATCTCTCCCACTGTCAAAATGGTTTTGTCAAGATTTTGCATGAGAACCATTGCATTATGTATATTCTTTATATGTCTATTTCCAAGTCTGAGCCTTTATACTTTGTTTAAATATTTTAATTTCTTCCTTATTATCCTGCTCTGCTGGTAAACCAGCAAAACTGGATAAGAAATGTTCAAAAAGGAAAAAGGTCAGCAACCACTCATTTAATAGTTTTGGTCGGTTACATACCTTTATAAATGATAGGTGACCCATGTACTATTTCTCTTTTTTAATGAATAAAGAGCACAAAATTTTGTAAAAAAAAATGGACACATTTAGAGCTGGATATTTTTTTTTGTCATTTTTATAAAATTGTTTTTTAAATTGAATTTTTTTAGATAAAAAAATATAAAAAACATATATTATATAGATAAATTATGAAAATTTATAAATATAAAATAACAACTTAAAAACAATCAAATATAAAAATCATAATAATTATTATATTTTTAACAATATGCTCAAAATCTCAATCACAAATATTTAAAAACAATAGTACTCACTTAGAAACCATCATGGACAAGGCATAACATTATCATTCATCATTCATGACATGACATCCATCACAGCTATTTTTATATAAAAATTAACAAAAAAAAACCAGAGACATTAATATGTACATATATAATTTTTATTTATCTTTTAATTATATCTTTATAATTATATATATTTGCAAAATATAATTAATTGATAAAAAATATTAAAATTATATTATTTTGTATATATAATGTTTTTGGTAATTATATAAATATTTTACTAAAAAAGTATTTTTCTTCCAAAACTGTTTTGATAATATATATTAAATTTTTAATATATCTTAGTAATATATAAAAATGTGAGAAGTAAGATTATCTTGTCTAATTCAAAATTATATATACATAGAATGGAGTTCAAAACTTTTATATAACAAACAACTTAAAGTTTAATTTGATGGGAATATAAATTAATTGAAATTTACATTTACTGAACTTTCTTTAAAAGTAATGTTATAGAAGTAATGTGAATTAAGAAGATAAAGAAAAAGGAATGCAATACAACTAGTTCAAAATGATTGATTACACTTACGAAAATTATAATCATGTTCTTATCTTCATGAATCTTTTATACTTGTTTAAGTGCTAAATTTATGATACTCTTTATATTGAAAGATATAGTGTATCACAAATTGCTATTATGTAGCACGAATGGTTATGTGATCTATAGGTTATGGAAAAAAATTTGTGAACTATATGTTAGGGAATTTTTTTATAGCATTGCTACTTACAGCTATATATTCCAAAAATACTTTCTTGTTCAGTGGTGATGTCAATCCATGATGTATGCATAGGACTATAATCCAATAGATTGGAGTTCATAAGGAAGTGGCAATTGAGTATTTCATACATCAAATTGTATATATACATAGATGGAGATCAAAACTTTTATATAAAAAACAAATTAAACTCTAATTTAATTGGAATATAAATTGATTGAAATGCAAATTTATTGAACTTTATGTTAAAAGTAATGTTATAGAGGTAATGTGCACTAAGAAAACAAAGAAAGAGGAATGGAACACAATTAGTTGAAAGTGACTAATTACACTTACAAACCTTATAATCATGTTCTTATGTTCATGAATATTTTATACTTGTTGCGGTGTTAAATTATGATACTCATCATCTTGAAAGATACAATATCTCACAAATTGCTATTATGTAGCACAAACGGTTATGTGATCTATACGTTAGGGAAACTTTTTTGTAGCACTGCTACTTAGAACTATAGATTCCAAAAATACATCTTGTTGAGTTGTCAAGTTGATCCATCATGGATGTATAAGACTATAATCCTATAGATTGGAGTTCAAAACATAGTCGTAATTGAGTATTTCATACATCAAATTGTATATGTACATAGATTCGAGTTCAAAATGTCTATATAACAAACACCTTAAACTCTAAATTAATGGGAATATAAATTGATTGAAATTCAAATTTATTGAAGTTTATGTTAAAAGTAATCTTATAGAGGTAATGTGCACTAAGAAGACAAAGAAAGAGGAATGTAGTACAATTAGTTGAAAGTGACTAATTACACTTAAAAAGCTCTTAATCATGTTCTTATGTTCATGAATCTTTTATACTTGTTGCAATACTAAATTATGATAGTCACCATCTTGAAAGATATAATATCTCACAAATTGCTATTATGTAGCACAAATGGTTATGCGATCTCTACGTTAAAGGGAAATCTTTTTGTAGCATTGCTACTTACAACTATAGATTCCAAAAATACTCTCTTGTTGAGTTTTGATGTTGATCCATCATGCATGCATAAGACTATAATCCTATAGAACCTATTATCTCTATGTAATTTCCTTGGATGAGGAGGAAATAGGTACAGGAGTAACCTCAAATGAACTTAGGGCTAGAATCTATCACTTCCAAAGAGACAGAGATCTCTCTCTCTCTCTCTTCAAATCAATCACCAAAAGATTAATTTGGTTTGAATAAAAGGCTATATCTCTAAAATGAATGAATCTATAGGGTTGGTGGTAATATGAACTGAAAGTACATTAGGCTATGGAGTCACTAAAGTTGAAAGTCAATAAAACTTGATGGATACCTGGTATATTTAAGAAAATATTGAACATAGGAAAGATAAAAAATAATATTCTAAGCCAAATAGATATGTTGTAGACAACAGGTTACAGAGGAAATAATAATCCTTCAAAGCATCTAAAAAGGATGAATCTCAGAGAAATTATAGAAAAAATACAACTTGAACTACATGCAATAGAGCATATGATAAACATGAGTTCTAATACATATATTTCATATTAACATAAAGAAGAAATCTTAAAATACCAAGTACAAAAAATGAAAGCAAGGATTGAGGTAAAAAATGCATAAAATATCACAATCACATGTATCTTTGTGATCAAAACGCAAGGATTTCTGATCCAACAATTTTTCATTAACAACAAGGGAAAAATATGTTTGATAATATTCCTATACACAGTTTCCAAGCCTTTAGTTTTTCATGGTTTCCTAAATATATACAAAAACATATGTCTATAGTATCAAATTCAGATCCAACTATGATCCTACAACAGTGCTAATAGTTGCACACAATCAACATGAGATATTTAACGAACTTCTAAAAAGAAGGAGTCAACTTGGACTCATTACAACAACTAATAAATGAAACCCAAAATTGTGATTTCCACTACTGAAGTTCATTGGAGATGGGCTGGCACACTTATCGAACCATTCAAGTTGAGTTGGATGTGCTCTGGTCATTCTGTCACTGTCGCACAGTAAGTCTGCTGCGTAGTCACCACATACAAGAAAATGCAGCAAAGTTGTGCAACAAAGACTGGTCTGATCAAACATGTGAGTAATAGTGCATCTTTGATAATATAATATGATTATGTGTGTAACCTTTTGCAAAAAAGGATTCAAAATGGAAATATGAAAAAAATGTGTCAAAAAAGTCTTAGTGGTTCAATTCTCTGCTGCTTCAGCTAGCAAGACAAGCTTTCCCTTCTTTCCAATATCCACCTGCTACAAACTTTTCTTGAGGGTCATGTTCTCCTTCCTCAAAATGAGATTCTATGTAATGTCAAGGTCCTTCTCACCATTGATGCAACTTTGTCTACTGCGGGTCCAAAGTCTCTTAGGTGTTTAGAAAACTTCGTTTTGGATTTCTTATCTTCCTCCTTGAGTTGAAATATCACATTTTGTGCTTCTTTGAGTTGTTTATTTAGCCTCTTGAAAGTGTGTTTTCCTTCATCATCTTTCTTTTCTGTTGGGTGATTTTATGATGGGATTTCCTTTTGATACTGCAACTTACTGGTTGAGTACCTTGTTAAAGGTACACTAGGCTTAGGGATCTCCTCTACCTTTAGAGTGTGCTTTACTATTTTCCCTTTACTCCTTGTTTTGGAACTAGTTGAAGTTGATAGTGCTGACCTTTCTACTCTCACGGAGGTATCTTTCCTGAAAGCATATTCTAGCGATTTCTTCTTCAATTATCTATTTTCATGTTGCAACTGTGTTATAACAAAATGAACCTTCTCCAACTATTCTTGCAACTCAATAATTGAAGTGTCTCTGTCATCTGAGAGGGTTTGTTGTATGAAGCTTTATGGAGTGTCGCTAATTTTCCGTGATGTGTGTATAACAAGAATTCACTTTGTTGCATATTTGGTGAGTGGATTTCTAGGAGCTTCGGTCACTTCTGGAGAGAATTGGAATTTATTTCCTTTCTTTTTATCTTGCTCACTTGCTACAAGATATTCAATCTCTTCTTCCCTTTTCTTGACATAATTCTTAGGGATTGATGTTGCAGTTCTTTCTACTAATGAGGGTGCATTTTTCAAAATTTGTGGGATGCCCAGGGAATCTATTGTTATGCTTAATGAATTGAGAAAAGACTCTCAATATTGATTTCTCTTAGTAAGTTCTTCCAATACTAACAATTTGATCAAAGAAAAGTGGAAGAGGATAGAATCTCCTTTCTCCTTCCTTAGTTGTACTCTATTAGCCATCCTTCCTATACTTCTGAAAAGGTAATATGGCATATTCAAAGGCTTCTTACCAGTGAAGTGCATTAAGATCCTGATATGGTATTGGTAAACCCTGTTAAATATCCCTTCACATGTAAAAAAATTTTGGATAACCATCATTAAATCACTATGACTTTCCAATAAATGTTCTCTAGGCATGGTAGCTCTGAATTTAGTATTTTTGAATTCAAGCTTTAGAAAATCATGATGCTAAGATAGATCTAATTTCATAAATTTGAAACAATGTTCTCCATGAGAAGGGATTTATGTTGCAGCAAAAATTCTATCTTAGGAAACCTGCAACTGGAGATACTTGTTTATTGTACCCCACAAGTTTTTCACAAAACTTGATGCAACCCTCTTGTTCAAAGGATGGTCTGATTTCTGGGTCTGCGTTTACCAAATTTAATCTGTGTGGCTCAAAATTCACAAAATCACCACCCTTTACATTCGTTTTTCTATGTTCTAGATTTGTCACGATGCTAATGTGTGTCAACCCTCGACGCAACAAATGAAAATATTAACCTATGTGTAGTGTGCAACAACGAATATGATAGGGACTCGTGCACAACAAATGAAAATAAATTATTATGTGCAGTAAACAAAAATAGTGTCTTCTACGCAACAACAAATAAAAATGTCCTATGCACCCTTTCCATAGAAATGAACAAAACAAGGACTTGTGCGCAAAAAAATTGGCAGTGAGGTTTCAAAATTCCGGATGAAGAGAAACGATTTCTTGATGCTTTCTTTACCTGGTGTTAGGGTACTAACCCGCACATAGGTAGAACAATATATTCGAATGTAATAAAGGTCAATATTAATAAGGTCTTTCAATAAAATAGAATAAGGCGGATGTAAGAAGACCTAATAGAAGATTCTGCTTCTAGAAGGATCTTCCTCTAGATGCTTCTTTTTAGTATAAATAGGAGTTGAGGGTATGAGAACCCTAAATTGAATATTATTGTAATAGAGCTCTGCTCGACTGGAGGTTTCCCCCTCGAAGAGGCCCGTGAACATTGTTTTTAGATTCAAAGTGTTATTTATGTTATTATTCTCATATCATTTCAGTGCTATTGTGGTGAATGTCCTCGTTATATTGTTGTTATTCTGCCATTTCTAGCATTTTATTTCTGTTCTGCATACAATTTATATCTGGTATATTACAAGTGGTATCATAGCACTTTCCTCAGCAGAAAGTGTGGGTTAATTTTTTTTTCAGGGTAGAGACGTATTCTAGCGTCTTTAAGCCAAAAAGATCTATCATTACACACATAAACCCGCGGTTGAGGGATTCATACAAATAGGAAATACAAGTGGTACTTAAGCGCATAGTTATTGGCCACCCTTGTAACCCCTATTGGTACCCCTTTGAGTGGTAGCGCATCAAACAACACCTGTGTATGGATCGGCCTAGATAACCTGAAATCCCTATTTAGATAAATCGATCGACCGCCTGACTGCTATAGTGTCACTGAGAAAAGCACTCGGGAAGATACTCTCTAGTACCTGGGTAGTTGGGTACTACAACTAAGGGTACGGTCTATCCTCCTTAGTTAGTGCCCTGAGATATTAGGTCGAGTACCACTGTTGGACCCTGCATGTATATCAGAGAGCTATAGCACAGGGAAAACCCTTGTCTGTAGAACCCTTGAATACCTAACCCTTGGGGACAGAAACATAAACAAATTAAAACAGACAGGATCTATTGTTGTGCAACTGTGTTCGGGTTGCCAAGTAAATAAACATTTCTTTCTGGTTAAGAATTTGGGCATTTCCTCTCTGTAATATTCTTCAGACCAGAGTCTAACTCCACAGGTGTAAAAAAAAAAAGGTATGGAAATTTTTTCACCATTATTTGAGACCTATTACATTGGATTCATCTCTTCTCCCTTATCAAATTCATCCATACCGTTTCTCGGCAAAAGTTTTGACCCCGCCCGCCCCTTTTCAGTGCCCCCATCCTCATGGCCCATACTCGTATCCAAGACTTGCAAGCTCGCTTCAACACTTTGAAATCTGGTCTCATCGAGACCCAACAAGAAATGAAACAACTCAGTGCCAATGTTTTCACCATCAATACAACCATGCAGTCCTCAAGGGAGGAAATCAAACAAGACCTCACCACCGATATTGAATCATTCTTTTCGGCACTCTGCACCAAACTACATATCCCTACAGATAACCCTTCCTCTTCCTCACCTCCACATACTGATGATGACCATTCCCCTCATTCCCATAACTTTCAGAACCATCACTTTCAACATGACCTACACCTTCCATGGGTGGATGTGACCAAATTTGATGGCTCGGACCCTACTGGTTGGGTAACCAAAATGGAACATTATTTCTCTTTATACGACATTACAAATGGCTTAGCCAAACTCTGGTATGGTGTTCTCCATCTAGATCAAGAACGTTGGCAATGGTGGCAATGGAGAAAAACTTCTCATCAAGGGTATATTTCTTGGACACACTTTGTGGTATAGATTTATGAATGCTTTGACACTGACACCAACCATTTGGGTCATTTGAAAAAGTTGAAGAAATTAGGAACAATGGAAGACTTTATAGATGCCTTTGAGCACCTGGCTTTTAGAGAAGAGGGCATGTCTGATGCCTTTTTTCGAGAGTGTTTTATTAGCAACCTCAAGGATGAGATTCGGGCCCATGTCCTCATGGCTCGGCCTTAGAGTTGGATGGAGGATACCAAAAGAGATAAAGAAGAACAACAGGTTGTATCTTTTCAAAACCAAAAACCCTCCTGTATCCCTCGCCCTAAACCGGTAATTCCCACTACTCCCTTTGCTCCAATAAAGATCCAAAAATTGACTAGGGATGAAATGGATGAATGCCAACTCAAAGGCCTTTGTTATAACTATGATGAAAAATATTTCCTGGGCCACAAGTGTAAAGAACAAAATATTTTTATGGCCATCTCCGAGGATATTTCGGAAGAGGATGTAAAAAATTCCCTTGTGTCTGAGTCACCTGAATCCACTGACATAAACCCTCCCTCAGACCCTCGAAGAAAAAACAGTCATTTCCCTCAATGCTCTCACTGGCTTCTCCATTCCCCAAACCCTCAAGTTAATCGGTTACATCAAGCATCAGAAGGTCATCATTCTGGTTGATAGTGGAAGCACCCATAATTTTATTCATCGCCGCATTGCCCAAGAAACTCATTGCTACATCCATGTCGTCAATAATTTCCAAATCATAATTGCCAATGGTGGCTCCATGAAATGTGGAGGGCATTGTGAAAATGTGCATCTCCAAATTGGTGACTACCACATGAAATCCCATATGTTTGCTATCGACATGGGAGGTTGTGACATTGTGTTGTGTGCAAACTGGCTAAGGACTTTGGGTCCCATTCTCATGGATTTTAAATACTTAACCATGCAATTTGACCAAGAGGGACACCAATATAAGTTCCAAGGCATCACCGTCGGTTAACCTGAGATCATTAGTTCCCATCGCATGGAAAAGATTCTTAAAAAAGGTCATTTTGGTGCTATCGCCCAACTCCATGCCATACAAGCAACAGAGACACCCTCGGTCCCGCAAGACCTCCAAGCCATCCTTTCTAAACATACATTGGTCTTTTCCACCCCCCAAGGACTCCCTCCTTCCCATGGTGTTCATGATCATTCCATTCCCCTTTTACCCGGAAGCCTTCCTCCCAATATCCGTCTGTATCGTCACCCCTTTTCCCAAAAAAATGAAATTGAGAAAATGGTCCAAGAACTCCTTAATGCAGGCATTATCTGCCCTAGTACAAGCCCCTACTCTTCTCCTGTGGTCATGGTCCTAAAGAAAGAAGTTTCTTGGCGTATGTGTGTTGACTTTCGTGCCCTCAACAAACTTACCATCAAAGAAAAATTCCCCATTCCTGTCATTGATGACCTCCTAGATGAATTGAGTGGAGCCCAATTCTCCACTAAACTGGATCCTCATTCGGGCTACCACCAGATACGTATGAAAGAAGTAGACATTCCCAGGACTGCCTTTAGAACTCATGAGGTCCACTATGAGTTTTTGGTCATGCCCTTTGGCTTGTGTAATGCCCCCTCTACCTCCAAAGCCTCATGAATCATGTCTTCCATCCTTTTCTCCACCATTTTGTCTTAGTTTTCTTTGATGATATCCTCATATATAGAAAAACCTGGACAGACCATCTTGCTCATGTAGATCGAGTTCTCTATCTACTCTCTCAGCACTAACTTTTCTCGAAACATTCTAAATGTGATTTTGGCACCTCAGAAGTAGAATACTTGGGTCATCTGGTTGGCAAGGATTGTGTCAGGGTGGATCCTAAAAAGATTGAAGCTATGCAAGACTAGCCTCACCCAAAGACTCTTAAGAGCTTGCGTGGATTTCTGGGCTTAACAAGGTATTATCGCAAGTTTTTTAATAATTATGGGAAGATTACAGCACCTCTCACTGCTCTCCTAAAAAAGAACTCTTTCACTTGGACTCCAGCCACTGCTCAAGGTTGTCAAACCTTGAATATGGCCATGTGCACCACTCCATTCCTCACCCTTCCTGATTTCACAAAGACCTTTGTGTTGGAATGTGATGCCTTATGGAAATGAATTGGTGTTGTCGTTATGCAAGAGGGTCGACCTTTGGCCTTTACCAATAAGAAACTATCTAAAAGAAATCTACGCAAATCCATCTATGAAAAGGAAATGTTGGCTATTCTTCATGTCATTGATCTGTGGCGCCCTTATCTATTGGGGAAACACTTCCAAATTAAGAAAGACCATCAAAGCCTCAAGTATTTTCTGGAACAACACATTTCGTCCCCAGAACAACAAAAATGGGTGATTAAGATCTTTGGATATGATTATGAAATCATTTACAAGAAAGGTAAAGACAATGTGGTTGCGAATGCACTTTCCCAAAAATATGAAGATGAAGGATCCCTTTTTTCTCTTTCATTCATTGTACCAAATTGGCTCCAAGCCGTTCGCTAAGAATGGCTACAAGATCCCAAAAGTTCGCAGTTGGTCCAACAATTGCAGTCCAATGCTCTAGCTTCCCCAGGGTACTCTTGGCTCCATGATGATCTTTGATACAAAGGACACTTGTATTTAAGTAAACAATCAAAGATTAAATCCATGGTACTTTATGAGCTTCATTCTACACCCACAGCAGGGCACTCTTGGTTCACCAAAACCTATCACAGGGTCAAACGTTCATTTTTATGGGATGGTATGAAGCAGGACATTCATAATTTTTTCACTGAATGTGAGGTGTGTCAACGCAACAAGGGAGAAACAATCAAATATCTAGGCACACTACAACCACTCTCGATTCCACCTGCTATTTGGAAGGATATATCTATGGATTTTATTATCGGCTTACCCAAATCGAGAAATAAATCAGTCATCATGGTGGTTGTTGATCACATTTCTAGGTATGCTCATTTTTGCACCCTTCAACACCTATTTACAACATCCATGGTGGCTCAAAGTTTCATGGATCAGGTCTTCAAGCTTCATGGCATGCTGCACTCTATTGTTTCTGATGGAAACCCAACTTTCACAAGCAATTTTTGGCAAGAATTATTCAAGATACAAGGCATTGAATTTCATCTCAGCACAACTTATCATCCCCAGACTGATGGCCAAACAGAAGTTGTCAACAAGTGTTTGGAAACATATTTGAGGTGTTTTGCCTCAGAAAAGAAAAATCAGTGGGCTCAATGGTTACCCCTAGTTGAATGGTGGTACAACACTTCATACCATATAGCTACACACATGACTCCTTTTGAAACAGTATATGGACATAAGCCACCTTCACTTCTCTCATACTTATCGGGTGCCTCGAAGGTCCAGGCGGTTGACCTAACACTTACATCTCGAGAGGCTATTCTCCGTACCATCAAAGAGAATTTGGTCATGGCACATAATCACATGAAGCAACAAGTAGATCAAGTTCATTCTGAACATTAATTTGCAGAAGGGGATTAGGTGTTTCTTCGACTGCAACCTTACAAGCAAACTTCCCTCAAGGCTGACCATTGTCAGAAGCTAGTGCTAAAATTTTATGGTCCTTATACTTTTCTCAAGCATGTGGGACAAGTATCCTATCAGTTAGATTTGCCCATCCATTCAAAGCTACATCTTGTTTTTCATGTTTCATGCTTAAAGAAGGTGATTGGAGCTAAGTGCCAAATTCAAACCAACCTTCCAGAGTTAGCTGAAGAAGGATCCATTTGGATACAACCAGAAGCAGTTTTGGATCAACATGAGAATCGCCTACATCAGAGAACCATCAAGGAAGTTTTAGTCCAGTGGAAATATACAACTCCAGTAGATGTCACTTGGGAACTAGCTACCATTCTGCAACAATTTCCTCATCTCAAGCATTGAGGACAAGGTTGTTTTTAAAGGGGTGGATATGTTAGGGTCCTAACCCGCACATAGTTATAACAATATATTCGGATGTAATAAAGGTCAATATTAATAAGGCCTTTCAATAAAATAAGATAAGGTGGATGTAAGAAGACCTAATAGAAGCTTCCGCTTCTAGAAGGATCCTCCTCTAGATGCTTCTTTTTAGTATAAATAGGAGTCGAGTGTATGGGAACCCTAACTTGGATATTATTGTAATAGAGCTCTGCTCAACTGGAGGTTTCCCCCTTGAAGAGGCTCGTGAACATTTCTTTCATATTCAAAGTGATATTTATGCTATTATTCTCATATCATTTCAGTGCTATTGTGGTGAATGTTCTGGTTATATTGTTGTTATTCTGCCATTTCTATCATTTTATTTATGTTCTGCATACATTTTGTATTTGGTATATTACACCTGGAGGGAGGATAAATATGAAATATAACTTCAATTAAAATGTAAATTATGTCATCATACCTCGCCATACCTCCATACACAACATTGGGACGTTGTACAACAACTTGCATTGCATGATGATTTTCTTGATGATGCCACATGTCCTTAATAGATTTGAATTCATGAAACCATTATAAATTTGACAATATTGACTTTGATTATCTTGAAACGACATCATGAACCTTTAGTGACAAGAAAAACCACACCTTGGTGAAAGAAAACCAGACCCATGTTAGACAAACCTATGACTTATGATATAGGTAGAAATCCTTCAATGTTATTATTTGACCCAATACATGAATTTATCCTACAATTTTATTGAAACCCTAACAAGCCATTTATAGGACATTAAAAAAACCTATTGCAGTAAAGTAGCATGTGGTTTTGTTGCTATGATTCCCATATGTAGCCAATGCCATCAACAAAATTTATGTTTATTGTCAGTCGATTTAAAGTATCTTTATTCATTTTGTTGGTTATAGAACTATGCAATTAGTTGAGGGAACACTTTATGATCTATCATGCAATGTACTACTTTTCTCCAAGCTAATTTGTCTTTTCAACTCAACTTTCCATAGTTGATTAACACCTTGTTAGGTGACTTGACCATTGTTGTATATGATTATTTCCTCTTTCAACATCACATCAACATCTACAACAATCCCTTCAATAACAGAAACAATATTATCATCATTATTATCCATCCACCATTAGTTTCTCATGGAACTTCAAACTATTTGAGTTGATCACTAGATGAACACCCATGTATTATGCATCATCAATGCCAATTTCATTAAATTTGGAGTAATTTTAGTCTAATCCCCTTTGGAGAATGGTCAAAATCAATGTTTTCAAAATGGGAAATTAGGATTTCTAAAGTGAAAAATTTAGTTTCCAATGTGCCAATACATTTGCAATTGCCTTACCTGATGAAACAATTCATTTTAATACTTAATATCAATATTATTTAGTTCTTCATTATAATATTACTTTCTTATTATTAAAAGGTTTTCTAAATCGATGTTCTTATAATTTTTCTTTTCTTGATGTACAAGTATACAAAGAATATTATACTTATCATTTTAATGAAGTTCTGAGATTTATGAGTTTGTTGAGGATAAAAGAATAGGTTACACCCATCGGTTTAAAATCAATGGATCTCAACATGGAAAAGGGTTTGGTCTCACACATGGAATATACATAGTCCAGTTGGAAAATAGGTGAAAAGGGAAATATTTCCATGATCATATCATAGCCAAAAAAAAATAAGTTACGCAACAATTGTAATAAAGGAGGAGGATTCTCTATCAAGGATAAAAAATAATAAGCACCTATGAATGAGCCAAAAAGTCATCGAAGAATATGTCATTGAGTGATAAGATCACCATCACATGATTCTTTGTTCAAGGAGACACAACAACATTCTAATCATTCACATAAAAGAAAGCATAAATCATGGACCAACTAGTGATGCAAAATCTGTTGCATGTTTATGAGTTGCTAGGTTACAAATTGTTCTTCAAATCCCAACATTATCTTAGGGTTTGTTGGTATTTTTTGAACATATTCTTACATACATGGACTTCAGATTGCAACCCTACAAATGTGAAAAATTGCAATTGCACCAGATCAATTACCTAAGAACTATATAGAATAAGGGTTGGCGCTTATATATATATATATATATATATATATATATATATATATATATATATATATATATATATATATATATATATAATATTATGTTGAAGAGAACACCAACTCTGATTTATATGGATATCGGTGGCCACCCACCTATTCCAGCTAGCTCAAATTTTTTTTCTGTCAACTTATTATTTTTAGCTGTTTTTTCGGGTCCTAAACTTCTGGGGCCGTTTTGAGTGTTTAAATGACATTTTTTTGCGATCGAGGACCTTAGTAAAATACAAACACTTTGATTGATCCAAAAATATGAAGCTCCTCGTTGATACTTTTCCAACGAGCTATCGTACGCCCCTAACAAAGATCGAATGCCAAAGTTACGCCTTCGGGAAGTTGATACACCAAACTACCCAAAATGAGGTCCACAAAATTGTTGCCTTTTCATCTTCCAGGGCTAGCGTTTTGGATTTTATTTATATTAAAAAGATATTTGGAGCCTCATTTTAACAATCATCTTCTTTTGAATGAACTTAGCCATCACATCTCTTCTCAGAGATAAGTTGCCACTATTCTAACCAGTCATTCATTATGTATTTCTACAGTTTTGTACATTCTGTTGATTAATAGAAATTGTGTATTACTATATATTTTTGTTTATGGCTATCTCTCTAATATATATTTTTTATATTATTGGATATTTGATATATATATGTACATTTCTTTATTATATCTCCTCTCTCATTTCGTGAAAAAAATAATTTGGATCAAACTCAGAAAAAAAAAAAAAGGAATGAAAGATGGTGTATTCTCCACAACTTTACAACAAACAATCTTCCTCAAATCAGTTGATGAAAATCACTATCTGATAATATTGAAATATTTTGCAATATGGAAGGTTGAAATATTAAAGCTAATACATTGTATCTTTGTGCAACAAAATCATAAAAAGTTGCAAAATGTTATGCCAAAGGGACGGAAAATAGAAAACGACCAGTGGGGAAAATGGATCAAGGTTTTATTCTCGAATGGATTAATCACACATAAATACGTACAATAGAAGGATCCTATGGGGGCACACATACCATAAAATAGATTGGATCGCTAGGAGAAGAGAGAGCCATGCTATAGTTTAATTGTTCAAATGATGGAAATAAAAGACAAAAGGAAAAACTATTGTGGTTTAAAGACAAGAAAATATAGGATTGAAGGACCGCATTACTTGTGTAGAATATGGATTGTACGTCACAATCCTTAGGCCATGTTATCGCAGTTTCAAGAGATGGAGATTGCATTGTTCTTTGGGTCATGGTGGTATGTTCTTCGATCTCACAAAATTTAAGAAAAGGCTCCATATTAAAACAACAAGCCCACGCTATCATGGTAGCATTGCTAGAATTATAGCTAGACCAAAGAGGAGAGGTGCTCAATGGGGTTGGTAATGTTGGGTATGTGTTATATTCTTTTCATATGTGTGTGTGTGGGTGCGTCAGATACGACAAATGCGTCTGACGATCCCTTCACCTAGAGCTCTGCCGTGTGCGCCGGGCACTTTCCTAGGGGGGTCCCAGGGTGGGGGGGCAGGTATGCCCCCCCTTGGTTACGCGCAGCGTTCGGGGCAGCGCCCCAAAAAAATTTTTTGGGGCGGTTTTTGCTACTTTTAGCGGATTTTGCTATTTTTAGCTGATTTGTAAATTAATCCCAGATTAAGGGATTAGATTTTTGGTATCTACGGAATAACTAAAAACATTATATATATTGTATGGAGAATGGTGAAATTCGATATAATGAAAATAAGAAAGGTTTTCTCGGTTGAGGGTTTCTGGTAAAAATCTTTGTGTACTTTGTGTATGAGCCATTGATTAATTTCTGTATTGCTTAAGAATCTATATGCATTGCTTTACTTCACAGGTTCAAAACATACATGTGGTATCGAAGCACGTTTTTGGCTTCAGAGGGATGCCTTTGTTGCTGAGGGTTTGGCTCGGTCTTGATAGATCAAGTTTATCTTGGGTCTGTGATAAACCTGGGTTTAGTGGGAGCTTTTGCAGTGGAGATTCGAGTAAAGTAAGAGGAATG
>ML779638.1:53421-100473 GCA_009831015.1 Picea engelmannii | reverse complement strand
GCTGGAGATTTGGATCACAGAAGATCTACAAGTGGGTATGTGTTTAACCTATTTGGAGGAGCAATCAGTTGGATGAGCAAAAGACAGGCTGTAGTGGCACTCTCAACTACAGAAGCTGAATACATGGCAGCCACTCATGCAAGGAAAGAAGCAGTATGGTTGCAAAGATTGTGTTCAGGTATTGGGTTGGTACAACAAGCAGTGAGATTAGACTGTGACAGTCAGAGTGCGATATTCTTGGCAAAGAACCCAACTTATCATTCGAAGACAAAGCATATTGATGTTCAGTATCACTTTGTGAGAGACATGGTTGAGGAAAAGAAGGTGTTGCTGGAAAAGGTTGACACTTTGAAGAATGCTGCAGATTCATTGACAAAGTCTGTGACCACAGAAAAGTTCTCTTGGTGTAGAGTAAAAATGGGCATTGTTGCCCTGGATTGTTGACTATATAATCCCCTGGACCCCTGGATGCAAAGAAAACAACAAATGGGAGAATGTTGGGTATGTGTTATATTCTTTCCATATGTGTGTGTGTGGGTGCGTTAGATACGACAACTGCGTCTGACGATCCCTTCACCTAGAGCTCTTCCGTGTGCATTGGGCGCTTTCCTAGGGCGGTCCCAGGGGGGGGGCAGGTATGCCCCCCCCTGGTTACGCGTAGCGTTCGGGGTAGCGCCTCGATTTTTTTTTTTTGGGCGGTTTTTGCTACTTTTAGCGGATTTTGCTATTTTTAGCTGATTTGTAAATTAATCCCGGATTAAGGGATTAGGGTTTTGGTTTCTACGCAATATCTAAAAACATTGTATATATTGTATGGAAAATGGTTAAATTCAATATAATGAAAATAAGAAAGGTTTTCCCGGTTGAGGGTTTTCGGTAAAAATATCTGTGTACTTTGTGTACGAGCCATTAATTAATTTCTATATTGCTTAAGAATCTATATGCATTGCTTTACTTTGCAGGTTTAAAACTTACAGGGAAATGATGGAGAATTGGGCTAAGTGCACTGTTTTAAAAGCCTATTTTGGGGAATTGAAAACCTGAAGTGGCAGTATATATATTGTGGGTTTCTTTTATTTGCTACTATTACTATTGAAAATTAACTACAAACTTTGAGGCCATTACATCTTTTCTTTGAATTTGATTATGGAATGAATATTTATATTATCTGTTTTTTTCCATTATTGTTAGAATAATTGAGAAATTATTATGTTTTTTCATTATTGATTGAATTTGATGTGACTGATAATAAATTAAATATGAGTATTGATATTTGTGATTTCTTGGTAACTGTTTACTAAGCTCAATACACATATGTATTTGTTTAATTGTTTTTTTGGCTATGCGAACTATTTTCATAGATTGACGACTTATCTTTATCTCGTGTTCAATTTCTATTAATCCTCCATGTTGAGCATGAGTATGCATACTTATTCTTTTCTTGGTAACTATTTACTAAGGATGACATGTGTTTTTTTTAATTGTTATGATGTTGTATGAACAATTTATATAGATTGATAGCTTATCTTTATCTCATATTCAATATCTATTATTCTTCTTTCTCCTAATTGGGATACTATGAGATAATTCTATATCCTGGTTAGGATAGTACAACTTTAGAATAGAGTTAGATTAGTTCTTTTTGTTTTCTTCATAGGAAATTATAAGTGATTTAATGAAAGTCTCTTTTCAAGGAGAAAATACCCCTTAGTGGAAACTAGGCCCACATATCAGTGAGGATTTCCATCCCAAACGAGTATATGCCTAATTGGGACCTTGATTGGGCAATTTCTCCATGTTGAGTGTCATAAATGTTTCCAAGGATCAACATTTTGGTGCTATTTCTTTGAATTTGTTCATATTGAAATGGCTCCTACCATTTTTATGGAAAATGATTTCAGTCTTCCTAGACCTACTGGGTGTATTTCTAGAAAGATTGTAAATCTCTTCCAAAAATTGAGCTTTAATGGAGAAGGTAAAATTTCTTCTTCTTGACATATGTCTAATTTTAATCTTACTTGCAACTATTTACATGTATTTGATGAGAGTGAGATCTGTAGACATTTTTCTTTAAATTCAAAAGGAATAATCTAGAGTTGGTTTGAAATGTTGTTATCCAAATCCATTCACACATAGAAATAATTCATGGAGTTGTTTCTCAACACTCATGAGCATCACAATTATAATCAATTGAGGTTGGAAGTGGATAATATTCGTAGACATGAAGGTGATATCGTTGGTGCTTTATCTTCCATATTTATGCTAATTTGTTGAAGATTTCATGAGAAAGATGAACCTTATGGAGAATATGCACTAAATTGGTTTCTCTATCTTAATTCTCTTTCTAACAAACTGGATCGGGAATATAATGATGGACATGAAGTAGATTTATTTCATAATATGCATCTTACGAAATATGTCATCTCATTAGTTAATGTTGATTCACGGTCTAATCCTATTGATTCCATTGACAACATTGAAATTGCTATGTAACAACAAATGTTAGGATTTCATAATGCACAGTTTCATGCACAAGAGAATGTGTCTGAATATTCCATTCTTACATTTAATGATGATACTAAAACTCTTGTTGAAATACATATGGTGGAAGAATACTTAAATATTATCGGTCTTGAAGGTAAAGGAGTGAGTTATGGTTATATTAATGGTGATAATACATTGTCTTGTTCTCATGTTGAAGCAGGCCCCCTTATCCTGACACATAAATGATTGCTAAATTAAATTTTACATGAGAGTGTTTCTCTTGAAACAATTAATCAAGATTATATTCTAAAAAGGGAGGCATTTAACTTTTTATACTCTAAAATATTTTACTCTTTGCATCCATATATTTTTGTTGACTTTGATATCAATGATATTCAAGTTAGCACTCTGCTATCATCAGATTCTAGTTTGATGCAAAGTGATGAAAATTTGTCTTACAATAATGAGGGAAATGTTGATATTCAATCTAATTCATTTAAAAATTATGAAGAAGAGAATGATATTTTTATGAACACTACCTATGAAACACATGTATTATTTTTATCTTCATCTGATGTCATTAGAAATGTTGATTTCATTTGTAAATTAGAAAGGGACAAAATTATTTCCCATGTAGTATTAGATATTGATGACTTCAAAGGACTTCATAGAAATATGATGGTCATGAAAGGATATCATATCATTAATTCCAAGTTTGAACATGGAAGGAAAAATGAGGTAATTTGCTGCAAGGTCATGTCAAACTCTCATTTTGTTTCTTTCCAATTTAACAACGATGATATTTCTTTAAAGAAAACATTATCCACTAAACCCCTTTCTGAATCTTCAAATCATAATCCTGATAAGTTACTTTTTTATTATCATCCTAATGAGATATCTATTCTCTCCATTAAAGATTCACAAACATTAAATGAATTCCTATTTGTTTTCTATGATCTAATGGAAGCATGGTTGGAAGAATCCTTTTAGAAGAAGTTTATGTTTCATATTCTTCTCTTTGTGAATAGGAAATTAGATTTAATTCTTCCCATATTTAGATATGAAGTATTACAATCCCAAGTACTAATACTTGACCGGTTTCTTTTCGTAGGATTGGAGTTACTTTGATGGTTGCATTAGCTATATGATTCCACCTAGTTTATGTTTTGTTACAATGTTGTAGCGCATGAGTAGTTTTCTTTAAATTTTTCTTTGTTTTTGTCTCTCTATTTTTCATTTTCATTATAATTTGAATAATATAAACCTTAGTAAAGATCAGAAAAATTACGTGACCTATGTAGGTTACCTATTTTCACTTTCAAATGAAAATTTATAAATTAGTTGAAATCTCTTCTCATGAAATATATTCACAACTAGGAACAATTCTCAAAAGAGTTTTATAATTCTTTTTAGAATTATGATTACAATGAGTTAATTGGTGAATTTCAAGATCTACGAAAAGGAGAAGATGAATTGATTGAGGGTTTCCCATCAATATTCATGAGAATTTTTCATATATTTCCTTTAGTTGACAAACCTTCTCTAATTAAGCTTGTTGGACATTTTCTACATCTTAATTCTCTTTCTTTTGAACAAGATAAATTACATATTTTTGAATTGATATCACATTCTGATTTTAATGACGAATATAGATGTTATTTACACAAGATTTCTTATCTTATTTCTCTACCTACTTTCCCTACTGATAAACAAGTGATCCCTTCCATGGAAAGATTGATTTAGAAGCTTGTTAAGGTTTAGACTTAGATTAATTAGTTCACTTTTGTTTTTTTTTCTTTCACACATAGATTACATCTCTTTTGTTCGCTCAGATAAGCAATAATGAAGTGATACATCAATGTCAAGATGAAGAAAATGCATCATCATGATGCATTTAGAGAAGTTTACTTTACTTTTATTTTCTTTACTTTTCTTCTGTCCTGGTTATTTATCATCTTTCTCATGATTACATTCATTGAACATTTCTTTTGAACTCCTATCTTTAACCACTAATCATCAGTCAATAATTGTAAGTACTTATTTGTGAAATGTTTAGTGTAGTCATTTTTTTACGATTGTGAAGCGATAATGTTTTAAGATAGAAAAAGGAAAATTAATTTTGTTTTTGGTTACAAATCATTTTTCATTATTTTAATCTCTTTTGACGCGTAACTTAATTAATGTGTCTCTCATATTTTGCAATTCATGTAATAACTGTGCATTTAATTTAGGATTTATCTTTAGTATTTTCCTTTTTCCATTTTAGATTTCTTTATGTTATTTTATTTTAATAAAACAGATTAATTAGCTAAGCATAGGTTGAAATATTGTAACTGCAAACTGTATTCTACTTATTATTCAGTTATTATTCATTAGATCAATCCCCTTTTTTGGATCGTTCATGTTAGGCATTGTAATTGACCAAATACCCTTTTGTGGATTGGTCAAACCCTAAATATATTATGCAAATTGAGAAGTCAGCTCCCAGGCTAACTAAAGTGGTTTTAACCACTAAGAAGACAAGCCAGACCTGCTAGTGAAGAGACACATTTTTAGTACCTTCCAGTTTGTATAAATAAAGGAAGATAACGCCTCATTATCTCACTCACTCATTCAATCATCTAGTGCACAAGTTTGGTAGTTACAGTTGGGAGAAGAAGGAAGATAGAGGCACATTACTCAATGTTGGATATTCTCTAGTGTTTTGGTTTATTGTCTTGGCATTGTATTGGTTATTTATATTAAGGAATTTTTTTTTGGTTTTCTCCCCCATTGATCCGGATTATTTTCAGCACGAAATGAGAGCGGAGATATGATAATGAAATGCACAGAGATATCGTAGATATTCAATAATATAACATAAATGTGCCATAGATGCAACCATAAACACATATATACAGTAATACATGATTTCTATTAATGAAAGAAATGTACAGAGACTGTAAAAATACAAAGTGAAAGACTCGCCAGAATGGTGGCAACTTATCTCTGAGAAGAGATGTGACAACTACTCAGATTTACAAGAAGATGATTACAATGAGGCTTTGAAGGCCTTTTCACAATAAACCGGAATGCCAAAAACCCTAGACGTCCAAAAACCTAACCCTAGGAGATGAAGCACCAAAAGTCATGTGGGCCCTGTTTGGGTAAGTTAGCACATCAACTTCCTAGGGTTGTAACTTTTGCATACGATCTCCGTTTTAGGCACATGATAGCCCATTGGAATGGTATGGTTGAGGAGATTCATTTTGGGGGAAATATCAAAGGAAATTTAGTATTTCTTGTCATTTTCCCAAAAACATCGTTTAGGGCTTCAAAATGGCCCCAAAAGTTAAAAACTGCTAAAAATAGTAAATTAACAAAATTACCAAAAAATTGTTTTGAGCCAGTTGGAAAAGGTGGGTGGCCACCAATATCCACCTGGATCACCCATGATGGTTTCCCGGGATAAATACTATGTATCTTGTGATTGTGTTTCTCTCAGTGATCCTACCTATGCTATGGTTATCTAGTAAATTGAAAATAAACCTAATAATAACTTAAACCTTAACATGGTATCGACGCTAAACTGAAGAGAGCATATTTCACTAGATAAAGAAAAATGTCATTATTGTTGTACAAGAAAATTAGGATTTTTTGTTGAAGAGGAATATCATACTAAAAACCATCTAGAAAAGTTCACCCTAGCCTAGGGAACTCTTTAGCACCTTGAGCGCACCTTTTTAGTGGTCAGATACTTCGAAAATTTAAGCCCTAGTTTTGACTAGTACTAGAAAACCAGAAGTACCAACAAACTAGAAGTACTAGAAAACCAAGAAACGAGAACCAGTACCAGAAATATCAGTCCAAAATTCCATTGGTTCAGTTTGAAGGGGAAAAAATTGGATTTTCTGAAATCTAACTGCACCAAGATACTCGCCTCAACCAAGAACACCTCCTAGTAAGTTCAAAATTAAATTCTGAGGATTTTCAATTTTTGGTCATTTTCCTAGCTCGAGGTAAAGATATCTGTAAGCACTAAGCTTGTTGACAACCTAGAAGGTGTGGAAAATTTTTGTTCCTGGAAGTATAGGATTTCACTCATTCTTGAAGAGAATGACCTAGTAATATTCATTAAAGATGATGTACCAAAACCTACCGATGGTGCAACTAAAGAAAGACACCAAAAGGACATAGTTAGGGCCAAAATAAACATTGCAGATTCTATTAAAGATCACTTGACTCCTCAAGTGGATTCAAAGAAGAATCTAAAATAAATGTTTGATTCCCTAACCATGATTTATAAAGGAAAGAACATCAACCAGAAGATGAATCTAATAACTCAACTCAAAAGTACAAGGATGCAGAAAGGAGAAACAGTTCAAGAGTGTATCTCAAGAATATCACAATTCATGGAACAACTAGAAGCAATTGTTGATACTCTAGATGAAGACAAACTCATAATGACATCCCTTAATGGTCTCACAAGACCTTGGGATGCATTCATCCGAATTATTTGTGCCAGAAAGGAGAAACTACACTTTGACAGTCTTTGAGAAGAATGTGTTCAAGAAGAATAAAGAGTAATTAACTGAGAAGCAACGTTATCAAGAGATGAATATCAATCCCTAGTTGCTCATACTAAAGGATGAAGGAAGAGGTATTAATTCTAGAAAGAAAATCATCAACATAAGGAGTCTCACCCATCAAACAAATTCATACATAAAGAATCTCACCCTCTAAGGAGATTCCAGAAGTTTCAGAAAGGTCAAAGAAGAGAAAAAAAATCCTCATCCTACCAATGTAACCATTGTGAAAAGATGGGATGTATTGCTAAGAATTGTCCAGCTAGATCAGAACATTACAAGAAAAGAAATAAGAGGCACCATGCCCACATAGTTGAATATGAAGAACCACTCACAAATATGATAAAATAAGAGATTGGAGACTATGTTTTAATATCTTCCCTCTCAGGATCAATGTCACCTGGTGAGGACACTTGGATCATAGATAGTGGTTCTTCCAAGCACATGACAAGTCAAAGAGACATTCTCTCTTGCCTTACATAAAAGAACTTTCCCTAGAAATTTACACTTGGAGACAATTATTAGTACCCTATCAAAGGAGTAGGAGAATCAAATTACAAACTTGATTCAAGAACCCCAATGAAGATGAAGGATGTACTATATGTACTAGGTTTGAAAAAGAACTTACTTTCTATCTCAGATTTAGATAAGAAAGGTTTCATATTTTCTTTCATAGATGGAGAAGTTCTTATTATTGGAAGAAGCAATTGTTATTGGAAAAGAAGAAGGTGGCTTGTGTAAGCTAAAAGGTCACTTAGAAGCAACTTTGACTCGTTCCATTGAGAATCCTTGTGAACATTGGCATAGAAGACTAACTCACATCAACTACAAGGAATTACCATATGTAAGCAAGGAAGTCACAGGTCTACCAGAATTCAAGGTTGACCATGAAGGTGTGTGCAATGGATGTGCACAAGGAAAGACCATCAAGAACCCTTTCCCAAATAGATACAATGAATCAGAAGGAGGCATAGAGCTCATTCACTCAGATGTATATGGCCCAATGCAATCAACCTCCATCAGTGGATATGTATACTATGTATCATTCATTGATGACTATTCTCGCAAAACCTGGGTTTACTTTTTGAAATCAAAAGATGAATTCTTTGGTAAATTCAAGTAATTCAAATCTTTGATAGAGAATCTCTCTTGAATAAATCTCAATATACTCAGGTCATATAATGAAGGAGAATACAGTTCAAAAGAGTTCATAATTTTTTTTAAAGATGTCGGTATCAAGAGGGATCTCACCACTCCCTACAATCCTCAACAAAATAGTGTAGCAGAAAGAAATAACAGAACTATAATTGAAGCAATGAAGACTATGATCCATGATCAAGATCTTCCAATGCATTTATGGGCAGAAGAAACAAGAAAAATAATGTATGAACAGAATAGATTGTCCCATAGTGCACTTGGGTTCAAGACCCCTGAATAGATGTTCTCTGGAAAGAATCCATAAGTAATCCATCTCAAAATATTTGGTTGTCTCGTATTTGTACACATTCCGAAAGAGAAGAGAACCAAGATGTATCCTTCAGGAAAGAAGGGAATATTTGTTGGATACTATGAGGTCTCCAATGCATTTAGAATATACATACTAGGTTACCATCTTATTGAGATCAGAATATATGTAACCTTTGATGAAGATGCAACACTTAAGAAATCAATAAGATGTCATCTTGAAGAAGTATATGAAGAAGAACATGTGGCTCCCAGAGTTGCAGAACCAGTGAGGGAAGTCATAACTTCCCATAATGAGGATATTCTAGAAGATCATGACATAATATAATCTCAAGAACCTCCCCAGATGGCGATCTCACACAAGATAAATCCATCTTGGGAAAGGGAACTTATTCAATATGGAGAGAAGTATGGTGCCCTTGAAGGAACCATGAAATAAGTCAAGAAACCCAAGCCATTCTCCTGTGATATGTCTTTGATGTGTGATATCTTAGAGAAGGAGCCTACTTTCATTGAATAAGCCATTCAGAAGAAATAATGGGCAGATTCCATGACAGAAGAATACCGATCCATTATAAAGAATGATGCATGGGAAATAGTTCCCAGATCGAAGAGAAAGGATGTGGTATCTTCCAAATGGATATGCAAGATAGAACATGTTGTTGATGGAAGTATTGAGAAATAAAAAGCAAGGTTTGTTTCTCATGGCTTTGCTCAAAAGGAAGGCATTGACTATGAAGAGTCATTTTCTCATGTAGATAGATACAGTTCAATCAGAACCATCATAGCCCTTGCAACTAAGATGAAATGGAAGTTACACTAGATGGATGTGAAAACAACTTTCTTAAATGGTGTCATAGAAGAGGAAGTGTATATAGAAAAACCTCAAGGGCCTAAAGTTAAATACATAAAGACTCATGTATGTAGATTGAAGAAGGATCTGTATGCATTGAAACAAGCTTATAGAGCTTGGTATGGAAGAATTGACAATTTCCAGACGAGCTTGGGATTTACCAAGAGTAAAGCATATTTTAACCTTTAATTCAAGGTTATGAATAATAAGCCTGTTATATTGTTGTTGTATGTGGACAACTTATTTCTAACTGGAGAATAAAATCTCATCACTGAGTGTAAGAAGAATATCGTTGCATAATTTGAGATGAAATACCTTGGCCTAATGCACTATTTCTTAGGTCTTGAGGTCCAGCAGAGCCCAGAGAAGATCTTCGTTAACCAAGGGAAGTATATAGTAGAAATACTGAAGAGGTTTGATATATTGTAATGCAAATCCATCAATACACCCATGGAAATAAATTTGAATCTCTTGGTTGACACTTCATCATAATTGATTGATGCTACACTGTACAGACCGATCATTGGAGCGTTGATGCATCTGATGAACACCAAGCCAAATATATGTTTTTCTGTGAACATGTTTGGGATCTACCATAAATTGACTCTGTGAACACCTTGAGTCAATTTCTGGTAGAGCTCAAACGTGTTCACTTGGTTGTTGCAAAACATGTGATGAGGTACCTTAAGGGTACATTAGATTTTGGTCTCCGTTATAATAGAGATCATGACTTCAGACTGAGTGGATATACCAATTCATATTGGGATGGAAGTGTCTCTGTCAGAAAGATCACTTCAGGATGTTGTTTCAGTCTGGGGTCAACCATGATCTCACGGAAGAGTATAAAGTAATAAAGTATTTCTCTCAGCATCGAATAAGAAGAGCACATCACTGCATGTTCCACCAGTTGTGAATCCATATGTGATGCAAGAGCATCACTCCAACTCAACAATGCACTAGCTAGACAACACATCAAGTGCGCATTCAATGGAGGAAGAGGCACCAATCCTCATTTTAAAATTTCAAATTCTATTTAATACAATTAAATGTGTAAGGATGAAAGAGCCAAGGTCATTTCCTTTGCGCAGTCTGGAGGTGAGGTCGCCTTAATGGTTGACAAGCCGAGGAGATCTAGATCGGATTCAGACTAGACAACCATTGATAGTAATTCATTGTAATTAATGAGAGTAGGTATATAGAGGGAAAGGCTTGAGGAGCCCCTCTTTTGTAAAAGAGATCTTTATATATTATTTTTCATAAGGAAGAGAGGTTAGATGAGATAGAGAAGAGAATACAGAGAGGCGACACTCTATAGAAGTTTGATCTTTTGTAAACACTTGTAAACATGCATTCTGAGATTAATACAAAGAGTAGCTTTTCCTGCATGAGAATCTTTATGTGTTTATGTGTATTTGAATACCCGGGCAACTAGGAGCTGAAGTGATCCTAGCCGTCCACCGAGGGGGATACGTGGTGAGAGATCAAAATTTTGCTAACTCGCTAATGGAGAAGGTCAAACGACAGAGTTTGAGACCTTGTGAGGTCCGAAATCGCGATATGATCTAAGTCATCAGATCACAAGAGAGCCATGACCGTTGATTTGGACGAGGGGAATTCAGAAGTTTCGGGATCAGGATTTTGAAGGATAGGCATTGGGTTGTGTTCCAACTTCATGAAACGTGAGGTCCTGACAGGCTCAGAGGATTAGCCCCAGGTCACAGGAAACGGTCACATGAACAGGAGGTTAAGGGAGGAGATAGTGGAGGCTAAGCGGTTAACCTGAAGATCGAGATTTATGGGAACAAAGAGTTGGAGTTCACTCACGTTCATTTCCTCGACACGCGAAGTAGCGATACTATTGTAGTCGTCACTCGAGGAGAAAGCAGGACCGTCATATTTGGTCTTCAAGAGGATTCAAAAATCAAAAGATCAGGACTCAAGAGAGTTGGGTGGCTTGTATGTAGAATACTCGAGGTCCCGAAATGCAAAACGCCTTTTGTGTAGGCGTGCGATCATAGACCATGGTCGCATGAAGGAAGAATCTTGCGCCTGGCAGTGTTCACACAGGCCGAGTTTTAGAAGGACGTATGGATATTTGTTAGAGATTCCAGCAGGGAATCAAAGAGTTGTTCCAGCTCGAGGAGATTGAACGATCCAATGATTGGGAGGTCAGAGGACCCTACCGAGGTAGGGGGTCTACATCATGTGGTATCAAAGAGAGAATTTCCATCTGTATATTTCAAGTGGAAAAGAAGAGGAAGACAGGTCATTGATGTTCTGTGGAAATCTATTTGCATGTAGATAACAGACATTTGAAATCCAGGTGGGCTGAAATCAGAGAGGAAGAATATGGCTACTTGATGCAGCCCCACTACCTTGGCAGGGTCTGCCAACCTCCCTGTCTCTGGATCACTCCAAATATGAGCCAAAGAAGTTCTTTTAGCTCCCTACTAGAACTCTTGAAAAAATCCACAAGTCCATTTGTTAGACCCCTCCTGTGTGAACTTGCACTAGGTGCGAGCCCTTTCTCCACATGACCACGACACTATAACCACGGTCCACACCAAAAAACATTATTATCATGAATCAGGGCTTCAACATATGAGTCACCCTTGACTCTCCAGTCTCGATAGACGATCCTCAATGAGGGATGACCATTGGGTTAGCTCCCCTCGTATACTTCTCCACGTGAACACTACCCATGTCCACAGGTCTTACTCCAAAAGGCACTCTGGAATTCACAACTTCATGAATCATGTGCTGAGTCCCCTGACTCCTTCAAGTTCCAAAACCTAAAATAGGGCTTGATGGTCCTCTACCTCCTCCCTTTTCTCGGCCTCATGTAACCCTATCCTATGACCACTGGCTAAGCCCAAAGGTGTGACGTGTTTCACATATTAGAGATGGGAAGGAGTCGAGTCCTTATTCTTCGAAATCTGGATTCCTGACTTGTGACAAAGCTTAGCTCGTGATAGCTCCTCCATTTAGTTCCACCACATGGTCTCTGCCTATGGCCTGGGGCTAAACCTCCCGAGAAGGTCGGGACTTCACGTATCGCGAGTCCTTGCTCCTCTCCACACTTATACTCCCAAGATTCGAAACCCTGATGGTTGTCGAATCTTCGCCACCTATCCTCCACTATGGATGACTTGATTTCCTCTTCGCGAATTCAATATTTCACGTATTGGGGTTATTGAGTGCAGCCTCCTCTACTCGTCCAACTCCAAATTACTGATGTTAAATCCTCTATGTTGTGTGCGTTATCAAAGGGTTTAACCTTCGTGCACCTTCTTTCGGATCCAACAACTATTGGTCCTCATGTCAGATTTGATGGTTCAGATCTATTCTTCCCCTGGGTTCTCTCCTGTGTGCCTGGATATAGATTCGGTCGTCCAGATCTTTCTCCCAGTTTCGATCCAACTATAGTTGTGCACCATCCTCCTGAGCTTCGCTCCTTCCTTGCCTTCGAAGATTTTCTAAGTGTCAAAGGGTTCGACCTTTGATTCTTCCTCGAGCTCATAGACTTTATGTCTCTTCTACGTTCTGAGAACGCTGTCCCTCCTGAGCTTTCTTCGCTTTGGAACCTCAAAGGGTTTCAATCTATCGCTTCTCTCTGTTTGAAATTTGTGCACAAAATCACTATTCCTTTTGAGCTTCTTCCCTTAAATGATTTTCGATCTCCCATGCACAACTTGCATTCCAGGGATCTCAAATAACCTAGTCCAAAGGATTTTCTTGAAAATAAAATGCTTCTCTCCCACCTGGCTTTCTTTGACTCTGGTTCTTCAAATCTAGTTAGCTTCTTGACGTTGTGCACAACTTGCACCTAGTGTGAGTTTCCTTGGTTCCCTCTGAACTTATCTCTGAGCGAATCCGAGACTCAGTCGACACATTCCTTGTGTTCGATATGCACACCTTGCATTCAAGCATCAGAGGAGAAACAGAGAGAAAGTCAACTAGTTTCATCATGAATTCATACAGTCAATCTCTCGAACTCTCATACATAAAAATAAACTGTAATGAATCATACATACATAACATCATTCATGAGATCACATTTTAGATGAACACAATCCAAGGATTTTGGGGCAATTTTCACTTGTTCTATTCATTCATAAAATGAAAATCACATAGTGTTCCTCTACTCTACTCTTCTCTATTCACCTATTGTTACTCATCTATATCGATCTTCTTGTACTCTACCACTCTACTGATCTATTACAATGCAATTTCAAAATATATCCAAGGGTCATCTCTCTGAGCTCTCTCTCCCTGTTCTGAAACGTATCATCTCAGAATTTAAAGATAACATCCACCCAGTCTTATTACAATAACTGCTAATTACTATCGGACAAAGTCATCATTCCATGTCTGCGTTTTCTTACTGTCCTTAGAGACTTTTCAAACAAGTTACAATATTCAAATTGCTCAACAAAATATATCAACAACCCAATTAAATTATGAGTTAATGCTCGATTTGAAATTCCGACATTGCTGAGATGTCATTCGTTTGCCTCTATGCATGCGTTGTTGACCTTGAAGGTGATGCTCCTGCATCATACTCCTCTGGTTAAAAAATTTCATAGAATCCTGTCCATGAGCTCCTGCACTGTCTTTCCATGCTTCAAAATATCAAGTTTTGTGACCCAACTTGCATACTCCATTAGATGATCCTTCCATTTCACTAAATATTCAGTATATGTCTTTCTCCTGGTTTTCTTTCCATCCCTCTACTCAATAATTTTCTCCATCTGAGATTTTTCTGTTGTGGGCAATTTCTCTTCCCACAGAATTTATTTCTAATCATATGATTCTTCTGCTTCATCTTTCTTGTAAGGATACAGTTCTACAACATTGAATATTGGCAATATCCCAACATTTTCTGGCAACTCAATCTCATAAGCATCGACTGTGAATTTTTTGAGAATCCTACATGGTCCAATATTTTTAATATTCAATTTGTTATACATTCCCCTCGGGAACCTCTTTTTTCTCAAATAATCTAAAGCTTCATCTCCAACTTTGAATTCAAATTCTATTCTCTTTTGATCAACTCTACTTTTGTATTTCTAGTTGTTTTCCTGTAGCTGTTCTATGACTTTGTCATGGATTTTTGCATTTTTGTTGCAAAATCGTATGCTCCAACACTTTTTAACTCATCTTGATCTAAATTTATCAACTCTGTAATCCCTCTTGGTTGTATACCATATACAATTTCAAGTTGACTTTTTCCTGCTCTCCTATTCACTGAATTGTTGAACGTAAATTATGCATGTGCTAAAATATGATCCCATTGTCGACCTTGCTCAATGACTAAACTTCTAAGTAAGTTTCTGATACTTATGTTTACTACTTAAGTTTGTCCATTTGTTTGAGGGTGATATGATGTACTAAATAATAAGTTATTTCCCAGCCTCTTCCATAGAGTCCTCCAAAAATGTCCTACAAATTTGGTGTCTCTGTCTGAAACTATGCTTCTCGACAATCCATGTAGTCTCACTACTCTAAAAAATAAATTGGCGATGTGTGTGGCATCGCTTTTCTTTTGGCATGGTATGAAATGTGTCATTTTTGAGAATCTGTCCACCACAAGAAATATGGAATCTCTCCCTTTTTGAGTTATGGAATATCCATACTGATTGCATCCCACGACCTCTCTGGAATTGGTAATGGCTGATACAAACCCGTGTTCTGTTGTATTCCTTTTGCATACTGACAAATTTTGCATTTTTTCACAACCTTCTTCACTTCTTCTGTCATTCTCGGCCAATAATATGAATTTCTCAATTGTGCAAACATCTTTTCATGACCAAAGTGTCCAGCTAAACCTCCACTGTGTTTCTCTTTCAGCAAGTTGTCTCTCATTGAGCACTTCGAAATGCATAATTGGCTTCCCTTGAACAATAATCCATCCTAAATCAAATATTCAGTCCATGGGATTCTGTCTCCCAACAAAGGATTATTGCATGTCCTGTAAGCTTCTTTGAAATATGCATCTTCTTTATACATCTACCTGAGGTGTTCGAACCCCAAAGTCTCGACTCAGAATTCCTGTACAATCAAATTCCTTCTGCTCAAAGAATCTGCAACTTTGTTAGCAGTTCCAACAATGTGTTTAATAACAAAAGTAAAATTCTTCATGAATTCTACCCATTTTGCATGTTTCTGATTCAACTTTTCCTTCCTAGTAATAAATTGTAAAGCATGATTATCACTATACAAGACAAATTCTTTAGGAATTAAATAATGCCTCCATTTTCTCAAATCTTGAATCACTGCATAAATTTACTTATCATACATGGAACACTTTTTCTTGGAATCATTCAGTTTCTCACTAAAATAAGCACCTGGCTTATTGTCCTAACTTAAGACTGCTCCAATGGCTAATCCACTTGTGTCACATCTCACCTAAAATGTTTTTCCAAAATCTGGTAAGACTAGAATTGGCTGCTCTATGATCTTTTCTTTCAACACCTTGAAACTTTTTTCAGCTTCCTCTGTCCAACTGAGGGACTTGTTCTTCTTCTTCACAGTGTCCAATATGGGTGCACATATGCCACTGAAATTTCTGATAAATTTCCTACAAAAACTCGCCAACCCATGAAAAATTATTACCTCAAATATGTTGTTCTGTGATGGCCATTCTCTCATTGCTTTCACCTTTTATGGTTCCATCGTCAATTCATTTGAAGATATTAGAAACCCAAATATATGAGCTCTTCCTTCATAAAAGAAATTTTCTTCAGATTTATTAGCAATTTCCTTCCCTGCAACCTTTCCATTACTGTTGTCAGATGTCTTAGGTGTTCTTCTTTTGTCTTGCTGAAGGTTAGTATGTCATCCAGATATACTATGACAAATTTGTCGATGAAGTCTCTCAACACTTCATTCATCAGTATCGTAAATGCGCTTGGTGCATTTGTCAACCCAAATGGCATGAACAACCATTCAAACAATCCTTCATTTGTCTTGAATGTTGTTTTCCATTCATCTCCCTCTCTCACCCTTATTTGATGATATCTTATCTTCAAGTCTATCTTGGAAAAATAGCTTGCTCCACTCAAACAAACCATGAAATCATCCATCCTTGGTAAAGGAAATTTGTATCTAATGGTTATATTGTTGATGGCTCGAGAATTTGTACACATTCTCCATACTCCATCTTTCTTTGGAATCAATACAGTCGGTACTACACATGGGATTAGGCTTTCCCTGAATAACCCTTTATCCAACAACTCCTGGAATTTTTTTTTTACCTCCTCATTCTCTCTAGGTGTTAACCTATAAGCTTCTTTGTTCAGTAAACTAGCTCCTGGAATAAGGTCGATATGATGGCTTATGCTCCTAATGGGTGGCAATGAGTGTGGTAACTCATCCACGACTATATCAACAAAATTTTCAAAGAGTTCCTGGATTTCTATAGGTAAATATTCTACATAATTATTTTTAAGGATAACTCTAGTCTTCCTCACTACAACAAACTACATTTCTTTCTCCTTCTTGACTTCATTCAAGAGTTCCTTCCCACTAATGAGAAGTATACTTGGACTAGCTTCTGTCTGTTTCTCTTTGTCTTCTATGGGAAACAACATATGCATCCTACCATTCTTCTCTAGGGTATAGGTATTCTTCCTCCCATCACGAATAACCTTTCGGTCATATTTCCATGGCCTCCCCAATAAAATATGACAGATGTCCATAGGAATTACATCACACAATATTTCATCTTTGTAACCTCCTATTTTAAATTCAACTCGGCATTGTTGACTTACCATGACTTGATGTCCTTTATGTAACCACGATACTTTGTATGGCTTTGGATGTGCAGTTGTCTTCAATTCCAGCTTATCCACCATCTTTGTAGATACTAGATTGTTTGTGTTCCCACTGTCTATGATCACTTTGAAAACTTTGTATTTAGTTTTGCAAGCAATTCTGAATAGACTTGTTCACTGAATTGGTTCCTCTGGTTCCTTCTCGAGTTTAAGAAGAATCTTCCTCATCATGAGGTTTCTTCCTCCTTCTATAGTTTCTTCTTCCACATGCCTTTGTGCTTCGAAAATGTGTGCTTCTCCACCTTGTCTTTTTCTGTCGGGACATTCCCAATATTTGTGCCCCTCTTTTCCACAGGTATAACATTTAACTATGCCTCCTTTGGCTCTTCCTCTTCCTCTACCTCTGGGAAAAGAACTTCTTCCGCCATGTTTTCCTTCTCTGAAACTTCCACCTTTCTCATGGTGACTATGTTGTTTGTCAGCTTTAGACTTTGACTTCTGTAACTTCTCTCTATTGGTTCCTTTGCCTCGGCTTGAACTTCGGCCTATGCTTCATTGGTTTTGACTCCTGGTTAATTTTTCCTCAGCTTTCAAGGCTGCTTGATAGGCATCCTTGACTTTACTGAAAGACATCATGTTGATTTCCTCCTTAATTCCATATTTCAACCCATTGATATATCTTGTTGTCTTCTCATATTCATTCTCCTTCTGTCCAGCCCTGATGTTCAGTCGATAAAATTCTTTAGTATACTCCTTCATTGATAAACCTCTCTGTTTTAGGTTCTGCAATCTTCTATAAATATTGATATGGTAATCCCTCGAGATAAAACTGGCTTTCATATTATCTACCATCCTATCCTAGTTTTTAATTTTCTGTTTACCATTTTTCCTGCATTTGGCTTGTAATTCATCCCACAATAATGTTGCATGGCCTTTTAGTCTTGTCACTACATGCTTCACCATATTATCCTCTTCTATATCTTCATAATCAAAGTACTTGTCCATGGTGCGTACACAACATAACAATTCTTTAACTTATAAATTTACTTCATACATCGGTACCTCTATCCTTGCTACGGCTCCTATTCTTGAAACAACTTGTATCAAGAAAGCTCGTGCAACGTCCTCTACTACATTTTCTTCAACCTCTGCTTCTGCGCTTTCAGCTTCACTGACATCACCAACATCTGGTGCTTTTCTCTGTTATTTCTCCATGGTGTCTAATATCATTCTGAGTCGCCTCATCTCTTCTTTAATCTCTGCAATCACTCTACACCTTCTTGGTGGCATGAGTCCACTACGTCACCTATGGACATAAGTTGAAAATTTCTTTGATACCACAAATGGTGCCAACTTTCCTCTTTTTCATTTTTCTGTTGTCTGCAAACAAATTTAAATCTTAGCTCTGATACCACCTGATGCAACCCCCCTACCTTGGCAAGGTCTGCCGACCTCCCGGTCTCTGGATCGCTCCAAATCTTAGCTAAAGAGGCTCTTTTATATCCCTGTTGGAACCCTTGAACAAATCCACAGGTCCTTTTCTTAGACCCCTCCTGTGCAAACTTGCACTAGGAATGAGCCCTTTCTCCACAATACCATAGCACTATGACCACGATGCACATCAACAATGGTGTTATCATGAATCAGGGCTTCAATGTATGAGTCACCCTTGAATCTCCACTCCTGATAGCCGATCCTCGATGAGGGATGAGCACTGGGTTATCTCCCCTCGTATCTTTCTCCACATAACCACTATCTGTGTCCACAAGTGTTACTCCAAAAGGCGCTCTCGAATTCATGACTTCGCGAATCCTGTGTTGATTCCCCCAAATCCTTCAATTTATGAAACCTGAAATAGGGCTTGACATACCTCTTGCTCCTCCATTTTCTTGGTCTCATGTGACCTTGTCCTATGACCACCGACTAATCCTAAAGGTGCATCGCGGTTCATGTATTGGTGATGGGAAGGAGTCGAGTGCTTGTTCTTCGAACTCTTGATTCCCAGATTATGACCGGGCATAGATCATGATAGATCCTCCCTTTAGTTCCACCACATGGTCTCTAGCTATGGCTTGGAGCTAAACCTTCCAAGCGCATCGGGACTTTGTGTATTGCAAGTCCTCGCTCCTCTCCGCACTTATACTTCCAAGCTCAGAAACCCTGATGGTTTCCAAATCTTCGCCACCCATCCTCCACTATGGATGGCTTGATTTCTTGTTCACGAATTTGAGATTTTGCGTATAAGGGCTATGGAGTGCAACCTCCTCAGCTAATCCAAGTCTCGGTTCCGGATGTTAAATCCTCTATGTTGTGTGCATTATAAAAGGGTTTAACCCATGTGAACCTTCTTCTGGATCCAACAACTATTGGTCCTTGTGTCAGATCTGACGGCTCAGATCTATTCTTCCCTTGTGCGCTCTCCTGTGTACCTGGACGTAGATTTGGCGGTCCAGATATTTATCCCAGTGCCGATCCAATGAAAGTTGTGCACCTTCCTCTTGAGCTTCACTCCTTCTCTTCCTTAGAATATTTTCTAAGTGTCGAAGGGTTCGACCTTCGATTTTTCCTCGAGCTCAGAGACTTTACGTCTCATGTACATTTTGAGAACATTGTCCCTCCTGATCTTTCTTCTCCTTGGAACCTCAAAGGGTTTTAATCTTCCGCTTCTCTCTGTTTGAATTTTGTGTGCAAAAGAACTATTCCTTTTGAGCTTCATCCCTTAAATGATTTTCGATCTCCCACACACACCTTGCGTTCCAGGGATCTCGAATAAATTAGTCTAAAGGATTTTCTTGAAAAGAAAATGATTCTCGCCCACTTGGATTTATTTGTCTCTTCTTCTTCAAATCTCATTAGCTTCTTGATGATGTGCACACCTTGCACCTGGTCTGAGTTTCCTTGGTTCCCTCTGAACTTCTCTTTGAGCCAATCCGAGACATAGTCGACACACTGCTTGCATTCGATATGCACACCTTGCATTCAAGTATCAGAGGATAAATAGAGCAAAACTCAACCAATTTTGTCATGAATTCATACAATTAATCTCTCAAACTCTCATACATAAAAATAAACTGTAACGAATCATACATACATAATATCATTTGTGCAATCACATTTTAGATGAACACAATCCAAGGATTTTGGGACAATTTTCGTCTGTTCTATTCATTCATAAAACGGAAATTACATAGTGTTCCTCTACTCTACTCTGCTCTATTCACCTATTGTTACTCATCCATCCTGATCTTCTTCTACTCTACCACTCTACTGATCTATTACAATGGAATTTCAAAATCTATCTAAGGGCCGACTCTCTGAGCTCTCTCACCCTATTCTGAAAGCTATCATCTTAGACTTTAAAGCTAACATCCACCCAGTCCTATTACAATAACTGTTATTTAGTATCGAACAGAGTCAACACTCCATGTCTACGTTTTCTTACAGTCCTTAGAGACTTTTCAAACAATTTACAATATTCAAATTATCTCAACAACCCAATTAAATTTTGAGTTTATGCTCGATTTGAAATTCTTGCATTGTTGAGATGTCATTTGTTTGCCTCTACACGTGCACTGTTGACCTTGAAGGTGATGCTCCTGCATCACTACTGAAGGCCATGAATGTGGTCCAAGAGAAGATCGCCAACATAAAATCAAGGATGAGATAGACAAAGAACTCGCCGAGACAAGAGCACAAATGGAGAATCTTGCATTTAAAATGCAACAGGATGCAAAGGTGCATTGGGTTTATGAGTGGCCCATAAAGAAGAAGGTAAAATGGTTGATTAAGAAATTTTTGGATAGAGGACAACAAAGGCTGTTGAGAATTTGGTTGAGGTATGTTGAAATCATCAGAGGTGAAGAGGAGAAGGTTCATATCCGTGAGCGAAAAACTGCGAAGAGTCTCAGAAACTGCCAGGTGAGCAGTGAGGAACTTTCAGGTCACCTAGAAGGCAATGAGAAGACATCAATGGTTTATCTCAAAGATTTCCAAGTGAGCAGTGAAGAAAGTTCATATTGCCAGGAGAGAAATGAGATGGGATCATTGAAGGATTTCATAAACTGTCAGGAGGGCAGGAAAGAAATCCCATATTTCTAGGTGGACAAAGGAGGGGATATGAGACTGTTTGATAGTCTCAGGAACTCAGAGGTGAGTTCATATCAAAAAGGAGTGCTAAAAGAGAGGCAATATTAGAGGAGTTTTTTTATCATTGAGGGAATATAGATATTCCTACCAGATAAATCAGTTGAGGGAAGAGAATATGTTGCAAGTGCAACAATAGAAGAAGGACAACCAACAATGATTGTCACAAAGAAAGAATAAATGAAGCAGACATCAGAATCTTCGCCAATAGAACAAGAGCATGCATTTGAGGTGCTCACTCCATGGGAGAAGGAGTTAGATATGTTGGAGGATTGGTTGAACAATCTAGAGCCAATAGATGGAAGCCATGAGCAGACAATCATGCAGATTTTGGGAAAAGAGTATTCAATAGAATTGCTGATAAATTTCAGCCAAGGAGTTGGACAGGAGATGACTATAGCACTGAAGCCTGCAACAGAAGATGAATCAGAATTCTAGTCTGGGGAGAAACTGGAGGAAGTTGGAGCTGAACCAATAGGAAAATGACATAAGCTAGTCTGTCAGAGGAAGTGACTGAACAAAAAATTAGTAAAAAAGAGACTGCATGATTGGAGTCTATAGTAGAGTGGTGACTTAGTGCCATAAGAGGATATGAAAACAACAAGGGGGATTGAGTTGATCTACCCATTACAAAGAAGGAAGTTCAGGAGAGAAGTCTTCTAGAGAGCCAGCCATTAGAGTAGTTGGACGAGGTGATTGAGAAGATAAGAAGGTTGATGTTGAGGTCAACGACAGAAATTGATAGCAAGGGGAAGTTGAGAAGAAGGAAGCCAACCATAGAAATAGGGAAGAAGCAACAACAACATCAGCAAAGAAGTGGAGCAGATGAACAACTTCAAAGAAAATTTTGGGATCTAGGTGGATTTCAACAGAGTCGGGAAGCTCATGAGTAGGATCGCATGAATTTTTCACACCAGTGGAGTATGACACAAGAGCATCACTCCAACTCAGCAACGCGCCAGCTAGACAACACATCAAGCACACATTCAATGGAGGAAGATGCACCAACCCTCATTTTAAAATTTCAAATTGTATTTAATACAATTAAATGTGTAAGGATGAAAGAGCCAAAGTCGTTTCCTTTGTGCAGGATGGAGGTGAGGCCACCTTAATGGTTGACAGGTTGAGGATATTTAGATCCGATATGGACTAGAAAGCCATTGGTAGTAATTCATTGTAATTAATGAGAGTAGGTAGATGGAGGGAAAGGCTCTAGGAGCCCCTCTTTTGTAAAAGATATCTTTGTATCGTATTTTTCATAAGGAAGAGATGTTAGATGAGATATAGAAGATAAGAGAGAGAGATGAGACTCTATAGAAGTCTGAGATTTTGTAAACACTTGTAAACAAGTATTCTGAGATTAATACATAGAGCAGTTTTCCTGCATGAGAATCTTTAAGTGTTTATGTGTATTTGAATGAATGTATTTTATGTGTTTATATGCATATGATGTAGATGTATGTTATATTCCATCAATAGGTTATAGACACAATTTGTTGTTTGTGATTTTTCGATTTTAAGTTTGGGTTCTTTCTGGCTTCATGCAAGGGGTTGCATGACAGAGTGTTGAGGACTTTGTGAGCCAGTGCAAAGAGTGCACATCTGAATTATGTGGAACTAAAGAAAGAACATTCCAGGAGGGTGCACCAGAGAAATCATAGACTCTAGGGAGAAGCCTCAGGTTTCTGAACACCTTGGAGGTGGAGACTGTGTAGAGGAGGGCACAGAGGGAAAACATAATCGCTGAGTATTCTATAGAGCTTTGTCAGGTGGGCATTGAGCGAATGAAAAGAGTGAACTAGAGGAACTCTATTTCGAGTTCAGAGACAAGAGAGCTATATGCAAAGAAGACAATTATAGACTTATTGAATACTCTGCAAGGATCAACACGAAGTTCTTGAGCGGAAGTTTCCAAGAGGGTACTTATATCTCTTCAAGGAGCAGAAGAGATAGAGACCTTTGAGGTCCAAACAATTGAAGCTCAAGGAGGAAGCAGAGTTGTTGAATACTCTAGAGGAAGACATGTGCAAGGAGTGCACCTAACCAACACTCAGATGAAGTGTTGTAATACTACCATAAGGAGGCTAGTCAGAGCGCAAGGAGTGTGCATAGAGGCAAACTTGTTTTGAGTTCGTAAGCTCAGGAGGAATAGTGCCATTGTGCATAGAATCTTTGCAAGAAGTGTAGAAAGGCTAAAAGTAGTTCAATCAAGTGGAATGAGAGAAAATCACAAGGAGTGCGAAGGAGCGAACCTATTACAAGTCTCGAAGGTTCAGGAGGGGTAGTGGGAAGAATATCACACAGAGTGCAAGAGTGCGCATAGCCGAGGTCAAGTTTCATTGACAGAGCTCAGGAAGGAAGTGCGAGGATTGAGAACCAAGTTTGTAGTCTCACAGGAGACAAATCGAAGGTCGAGCCTTCGAAACGTTGAAATATTCCAAGTCTGGGAAGAAAGTGCCAAACCACAGGAGGAGGAGCATCTACAGTCATAGATCAACCACAGAGGAAAAAATATGGACCATCGAATCCACATCTAGACACTCAGGAGAGAGCGCAAGAGGAAGATCAGACCTGCACCATAGGATCTACGTGCGTGGACGAAAAACCATTGGATCCGAAGGAAGGTGCACGAGGGTTAAACCCTTTGACAGTGCACAAGAGGGTGGAATTTTCCAAGTCCCTAAATCATCACAACCATCCATTGTCGATGGATAGGTGGCAATAGATCTGGGTGTTTGTGGAACTGAACATCGAGAGATTTGCGAGGAGTAGAGGAGAAAACTCGCGAAAGACAAAATCGCAAAATCATTCTGAATAGTTGGATCCAGGGTGACAGGTGGCAGAGATCCACACATATCAGAGGATTGGGCACTGCGAGAATAAAGATGAAGACAAGAGAAAATACCCAGGGAGCTAGGAGCCTAAGTGATCCTAGCCATCCACCGAGAGGGATATGTGCCAAGAGATCAACATTTCGCTGACTCACTAATGGAGAAGGTCAAAGAGCAGAGTTTGAGACCTCGTGAGGTCCGAACTCGCGATATGATCTAATCTGTCAGATAACAAGAGAGAAATGACCGTTGATCTAGGCGAGGGGACTTCAGAAGTTCTGGGATCAGAATTTTGAAGGACAGGCATTGGGTTGTGTTCTGGCTTCACGAAACTAAGGTCTCGACACGCTCGAAGGATTATCCCCAGGTCATAGGAAAGGGTCACATGAACAGGAGGTTAAGGGAGGAGCTAGAGGGGGCTAATTTCTTAACCCGAAGATCAAGATTTCGGAGAACAAAGAGTTGGAGTCGACTCACATTCATTTCCTTGAAACGCGAAGTCGTGATACGATCATAGTCGTCGCTCGAGGATAAATTAGTACCTTCATATTTGGTCTCTAGGAGGATTTATAAATCGAAAGATCGAGACTCAAGAGAGTTGGGTGGCTTGTATGTAGAACACCCGAGGTCCCAAAATGAGAAATGCCTTTTGTGTAGGCATGCGATCATAACCCGTGGTCGCGTGAAAGAAGAATCTTGCGCCTAGTGCTTGTTTGCACAAGCCGAGTTTCTGAAGGTCCTGTGGATATTTGTTAGATATTCTAGCAGGGAATCGAATAATTGTTCCATCTCGAGGAGATTGAACGATCCAGTGACTGGGAGGTTAGTGGACCCTGCTGAGGTAAGGGGTCTGCGTCAATATGGCTTCGAAAGTGGCTAATAGGTCTATTCGATCTGGATATGGAAGAAACCATGATTCTATGTGATAACTAGAGTTTCATAAAGATGACATAGAATCTTGTGTTCCATGAAAAGTCAAAACACATAGAAATATGATATCATTACATCCGTGATATGGTGCAGAGAGGAGCCATAAAGATCCATTATGTTAGCACATATGAACAGGTTGCAGATGTGTTGACCAAGCCTCTATCTTGTGTAAAGCTTGAGAAATTTTAAGATAAGCTGGGTGTATTCTGAAAGGACCTCCCTCAAAAGGGGGAGTAGTGGTGATGCCAGCCTTGTGCTGAAGATTTCGAGGTTCAAGTTGATTCTTTTGTGATGCGAGCCTAGTGCTGAAAATTTCCAGCTTCATGTTGATGTTATTGTGATGACAACCTTGTGTTGAAGATTTCCATCTTCGTGCTGATATTGTTGTGATTACATCTTCGTGTTGAATATTTCCATCTTTGTGTTGATGTTTTCAAGTGTCCATCTTTGTGCTGAAGATTTCAAGCTTTGTGATGATGTTTTTGAGATGCGAGCTTCGTTATGATGATTTCCAGCTTCGTGCTGATGTTGTTGAGATTCCATCTTTGTGGTGAAGATTTTCATCCTAGTGCTAATGTTGATGATGCTCCATCCTTCATGTTGTGATTTTATTGTTATTGATGTTGCATCATCCTTGTGTTGTTATTCATGATGATGATGATGTATTAGTGTTACACTAATCCATGTTGATGCAGATGATGATGATGTCATTCCATCTCCCTGTTGTGGATGATGATATTGATGATGAGAAAAACTTATGATGATTTATAGATATGCCAATCAATGTTCCATATGATGTTGATATTACTTCCCTCTCGCTCTCTCCTGATGATGTTGTAGAATACCCTTCTTGTTAAGGGGGAGTGTTGAAATATTGTAACTACAAAGTGTATTCTACTTACTATTGAGTTATTATTCATTAGATAAATCCCCTTTTGTGGATTGATCATGTCTAGCATTGTAATTGATCAAATCCCCTTTTGTGGATTGGTCAAACCCTAAATATATTATGAAAATTGAGAAGTCGGATCCCAGGCTAATTAAAGTGGTTTAACCACTAAGAAGACAAGTTGTCCCTCCCTAGTGAAGAGACACCTTTTCAACACCTATTAGTTTGTATAAATAAAGGAATCCAATGCCTTATTATCTGACTCACTCATTCAATCATCCAGTGCATAAGTTTGGTAGCTGCAGTTGGGAGAAGAAGGAAGAGAGAGGCACATTGCTCAGTGTTGGATATTTTCTAGTGTTTTGGTTTATGGCCTTGGAATTGTATTGGCTATTTATATTAAGGAAGGTTTGTTGGGTTTCCCCCCCCATGAGTGTTTCCCAGGATAAATACTGTGTATCTTGTGATTGTGTTTCTCTTGGTGATCCTACCTATGCTATGGCTATCTAGTAAATTGAAAAGAAACCTAATAATATCTTAAACCTTAACAACATCCCATGCATTGGTAAAACAATTTTTTATCAATCAACATCATAATTTAAAAGTAAAGAACACATTTATATGGAAAACATTGGAAGGATCTAATAGGGACAAGAGTTCAGATTTACAAATCAACATATCTCTCAGAATCTAGTTCCTCCTTTTTATTTGTGATATGTTTACACATTTTTTCTTGTTGGGATCTTGGTATATTTAGGGTTTATCCTGATTTGACAATTTATTTTATATGTTTGGGTCATTTTTAATAGATAAGTTTTTATACTTTTCTATATATATATATATATATATATATTTCCCACTCTTTTAAATTTCCTTGATTGTTATGATTTTTCGATTGCAGATTTGGCATTTGCAAGTTTTCCATTTTTTTTGTTTGAATTTTTTCTTGAGATTTTAAAATGGGTTATAATCCTTGACAAATAAATGATATCATCTAGGTCATGCTTGAATGCCTTTCTACAACTAAATGGATTACACTTAATCATCCATATAAAATTCTATGACTTATAAGTAAAATCTCTCTATTTATGGTGGAACCCCTATGTTAACATGAGTTCATATTAATAAAATTGACATATTTACACTTTAGTTTCCTTACAAGTTTCTTCTTCTATGCCCAATTCATATCACATTAAATGGATTATTCCTAAATTGATTCATGGAATGAAGACCTTCAACTAAACGTTGGAAGTGAGTAGATTGTCAAGAAAATCTAAATAACTCTTGTACCACCCCACTTCCCTAAACACATAATTTCACATGCAACACACACACACACACACACACACATAGATAGAGAGAGAGAGAGAATTAAGGGTGTAAAATAATAAAAGGGAAGTTGAATGCACTTTGTAGTGTGGGATGTACAAGAAAAATCAATGGGGCTATTAGATGTTCACTGGAATTAGGGCCATAATTGTATGATACTAATTCACCTTCATCGCGGCTATGGACGTTCGCGAGAAGCCAAGCAATGCCGAGTTAAAGAGAGATTAGGAACACATATAGGAAATTGTTTATTCACCTAGAGTAAAGGCCCTAGGTCACACATTAAATAAATTATTTGTGGATTGCAACAAAAGGAAAATTGACCTCACAAATTGGCTTGAAGAGGTAGTTTGTCAGTTACCTGGTGTATGTGTTTAGTGTGAATATATTTTAAATTCATAAACATTTGGTGGTTCCCAGAATTAAGAGATCTATCTTTATGGCCATTGAGCTTATTTTTAGCATTTGGAGTGAATATGTAATTTAGGTAATGTTAGATAGAGATAACTAGTTCACCTAGTGTGTCAACATTTGTTGAGGCCTCAAGAAATTCTCTTAATTTTTACAAAAATAAAGGGGCTCCCAATGGAATTTTGGAAAAACATTACTTTCAGTTGTTGTTTTTTTTGCTTGATTTGAGAGGATGATCTGATGGTTTTCTTTATTAGATGTTTTCTTTTACACCCTTCATATTTTCGATTCTTTGGCTTATCTTTCATGAGATGAGGATTTGGTGATTTCACTTATTTGCGCCATTTGAGTATTTTGGCTCCCTGGTTGTTGAACAATGCTTTCATATTCATTTAAACTTATTCAAGATGATTCCATGCCTCAATTTTCCTAAAATTCGATTAACATGACGTTTCGATAGTCTCACCAAATTTTGGTTTTCATGCGTGAATGAGTTAGCTTGGCATTTTGCTGGATCAAAATAATTCAACTAATAAATAAAATTTAAGATAGTTGATCCATGTTTTATAAAAGTACATTCTTAGAAGTGGAAGAAAGCTAAAAAATTTGGGATTTGCACGATGTATTATTTTTAGGTGCCTTTAATTTTTGTTTAAAAAAACATGAAGAGCACCAAGTTTTACAAAACTATTACTTTATTCAAAAATGATTTTTGCATGTTGAAAAATATGGTTATACTTCTTCCAAAATTATAATAATAACTAAAGAAAATGTTAAATGACCAAACTATTTCTGTAATAATTAATCATTCACATGACAACAAATCCCAACTTAATATATTATTAGCTTCATGTTAATTAGTGATCATAAAGGCTAAAGAAGAATATTTGAGAATTTCATCAAACTTTATTTCTAAGCTCAAATAATTAATTATGATGAGATTTATAATTATAAGTTTTTAATGAGATTTTTTTTTAAATGCTTTATTTGTGTGATACATAGGAAAACCTTCTTGATGCAAAATATTCGAGGACACTTGACTCAAAAGGGTTTTCTTTACTTATTCCATATTATATCATCAACCCATTGCCACTAAAATGTAACATGTTCGAAGTTAGAAAATAAATTTGATATATGGAAATAACACGATGGCTATAAAATCTTCAAATAAGTATTTCATCATTCTTAAATAGTTTGAATGGTTTGTAATTAGGTGTTGAAACATTTCATTTTAAGACTTACCACAAGGTTTTATAAATCGACGTTCTTCTAAATGTGCAGGTATACAAAGAATCTTATAGATACCATTTGCATGAAGTTATGAGATTCGTGAGTTTGTTGAGGATAAAAGAAGAGGCTATGTGAGATCAAAATTTGACTGGTGAATAGACCCGTCTGTTGAAAATCACTTGAACGTAACATGGAAAAGCGTTTGTTGTCACACTAGGAACATACGTAGTCGAGTTGGAAAATAGGTTCAAGAGGAAATATTACCATGATCAGATCATACGCAGAAAAAATAAGCTACGAGACAGTTTGAACAAAGCAGGAGGATTCTTTGCCAGGAGGATTCTTTGCCACCTCTAAATATTTGATGCTCTTATTGGCCGTATCCATATACTCACAAACAATTATTCCACATACTTCCTTGAGTCCTTCTAAAAAACTAGATTTTGAAGGGTACGCACCCTAATAGTTATAATACCCACGTATAGGGATGCTTATGGAACAACTCTGTGCATGTTAATAAATGTTCAAAAGATATAATTATTCCCTAATTAATGATGAGTGACGGGATTGTTTAGTTATCTAACACCTTTCCCTGTACTCAACTATCTCTAACTGATTGGAGAAAACATAAAATGAACATTTTTCTCATGGAGAAAAGTGATTATACTTTACACATTCAAGAAAGCACTCATCTGGATATTCCCGTTGAATCTGTAAATCCATTTTATCCCTTTATTTGTTGATTTTTTTACATGGAAACCCTTTTTTCCATTTTCTTGATGATCACCAATCTTATCTTGCCAAGAGTGTCTCTTTATACCCTTTCTGAGCATGTGGTGACTTCAGTGCCCAGAACATCCTTATAGAAGGAGTTGGGTGGAGGAATCTAAAATCTCATTTTAAATTCCTCTTCTTCTTATCTAACTCAATTAATCATCATTAATTCCTTTCATCATTAATAATTCAATGCTCTACCAAAGATTACTTTTAAAATATATTATAATATTTACAATCATCATGCCAATCTTAAATAATAATTACAGTAATGTATATAAGAAATAAAACTATTATAAATTTTCATTCCATTGTTTACTTTCCCAACTTTTCACAATATTGGACGATACGTACTTATCTAATCTTGTCGTCCTAATATTCCAATTAATTTGATCTTCCAACCCCTCGACAATATGGACTAGATCTAATCTTGCCATCTTAATATTCCAATTAATTCGATCTTACAACACTTGGATTATCTCATTCTCGTTCTATGATAATTTATATTCATAGTTCTAAATTTAAGCAGTACAATTCTCCATCACGTATAACACTAATGTTCTACTAATCCATGCTTATTCAAAACTTTAACATACAACAACTAAACAATGCGTAGAGTCTCACGGGCCTTTGGGTATGAAAAATTCCTATTAATTGGCACAACATAATAAAAAAAAAAAAAGACAATTTTGTTTATAATTCCGGCAAAATTCATGTGGTAGATTCTTCTTTAATAGGAATAATAGAAATTAGGAAGACAATTATTTACAGAAATTAAAAAGATAATCATTTATCGAAAGTATTATCCAGATTTGTGATTTTAGTTAAGATGAGACTGAGAGTTGATGTTTTCTGGATAAGGCCAAAAACATGGAAGTTGTCTAGGAACTCTGCAATCTAATTACAAAGTCAAAGTTTCAAACAGTTATCTCAATATAATTTTCATGAATGGTATAATATATACAAATTCAAAGTTTCAAACATTTATCTCAATATAATTTTCCTTAATGGTATAATATAATTTTCATGAATGATATGATATGTGAAAACATTTATCTCAAAATAATTTTCCTTAATGGTATAATATAATTTCCATGAATGGTATGATATGTGAAAATGAGAATTGATATTAAGTAAATCTAACAAATAAAACTTTTTATAAATAAATCTTTAACCCATTTTTTATCTTTTTAAAATACCGTGGACATTCTTTAACTTTTTATAAATAAACCTTTAACCTTTTTTGAAATACTGTGGACATTCTTTACTTTACTGTTTTACTAATTTATAATAAAACATTGTGAGCATTCTTTATTATCTTAACTATTTTGAAAAAAATAAAGGCCTTTAATACAATTCTTTCTGGGCAGACAATCACATGTAAAACAGTTCTCAAATTTAAAAAAAGATTACATCTTGAGTTATAATTGAAATTCCATAATTTATAATAAAACAGTGTGCGCATTTTTTATTAGCTTAACTTTTTTGAAAAAAATAAAGGCTTTTAATATAATTCTTTCACGGCCGACAATCATGTAAAACAGTTCTCAAACTTTGAAAAAGATTACATCTTGAGTTATAATTGAACAATACGACACATTACATTCTTTACTGGTTCATACAAAAATAGAGGTATAGAAATTCCACAGCAACAAAAAGAATGTGCACGGATACAAAATATAAAGCTTTTATTTAGTAACAACTACCTTTACTATATTATTCAATTCTCAAACCATATACAAAGGACCCTCTACTTTGAGTCACTCGACCAATTAATTATGTTTGAACGGGTGGAGAAGCACCAACCATAACAATACTACGATGAGTAATGCTTGAAATAAATTAATTGGTGTGAGTAATCTATACAAGCTGTAAAATATACAAAATTAGGCATTATAACTGTAACATCTCTTTATAGTGACAACATGTTATCGACTTATTTTTTGAGGACACTTGCATGCGAGTGATCCGGTTTTAGTATATGGTTTTTTTTTTTTTCCGATTATGGATTTTTATGATGATCTTGATCATCTTTATGAAGAGTTTACATGAATGTGCATGACACGTGCTAGATTGTGGATGTCGATGGCATCAATGAACCTCTTTGGGCTCCGGATTGAGTCAGGGAATGGATTGTGTTTTGTTTGAGTAATTCATTTTACGCATATGTGTCATATGATTGATTTAGTATGGTTATGTATATGGATCAGTGACATCGTTTTGTCAATGGATGTAGGCTAATGATGATTGCTAATTTGACTCACATAAGGAGTAATGGGGTCATGCAAAAAAATGGGATATTGAGAGAGAGGTGTGGCATCATCCATGTCATAGCCTACTAGGACCCCTGTTATGGCTCGAATTGTAGGTTAACGATTACCTAGTCCGAGAGACTCACAATGTTGTGAGGGCAGACTGAGACAATCTCTCATGAAGATTCTAAGGGGTGTGCAATAAGGTAGAATCCTTATTCCTTAGAAGCCTTAAGTAGTATCTCAGAAGGTCGCTTGAATGGAGTGGTGACTCCAATGGTTGGACAACTACCAAAACTAGTAAAAGGCGAGTGACACCCTTGGAGCACAGAGTTGTGTCTTGAAGGGCACGTTGCGTAGATAAAACTTGAGTCAATGAATCTAGGTGGCCTAGAAAACCTTGAAAGAATAATTATAAACCTTGAAAATATTTAGGCGTTGTTTGATTTAAATAATTAATTAAAGAATGAATTTATTAATTATCAATCCCAAATAAAAGTCTAAACCTATTAAAAAAAAAATTAAGCCTAAGTCTAAGTTTTTGTAAGGAGACTAAACTATATTATTAACTAAATTAAAAGGGACGAGGTAAATCAATTTTAAGAATTAAGAAAAATGAAATAAATCTAAAGATTTGATTTAATACACATGCGTGTAAGAAAATACCAAATTGGAATTTTAAAATAAGAAATGAACAAAACATGAGAGAGTAGTTGTACATATAGAATGGTATGTCTAGCTACCACTAGTCTAACTAGAAGAAGACTCATATTTTAACTCTAACTCAGATTTAGTAAGGACTCAGTCATTAAATAAAAATCTAGGGAATAAAGAGACTACTAAGAGTGATTTAAGGAGCGCATTTGGGAAATGTGAGGGAAATTAACTTTTAATTAAAATAAAATATGTAAATACTTGTGCAACTTGGGGAGAGGGTGACAAGTCTAAGGGGTGCTAATCTTTATTTATTAAATTAAAAAGAAGATTGATTGTGCATGTGGGGAGGTGTCAGTAAGGAAATTCCTATAAAGAAAATGGTCTAGATGTGAAATGGATCATCACTAGTTATTGGTAAAGTTATGCTGTTGAATTATTTTTGACTAGTTTTACTTGTGAGAGTTGGGATACCCAACTTGAGATAGACTCATGGATTTACCTTGCAAGGCAAGCTTGGAGCTAGAGTATTTTTGGTTTTGCGTGCATGGCCCCTTTGAGACTCGAAAGGCTAATGGAGAAGAAGAATACCCCTAGCGTTGGATGGGAGGTACCGGTGAAGTATTTGGAATTGGCAAGGGAAGGAGCTAAGCGCAAGTTTGAGTGGAGTTCTTCTACAATATCAATACTCATCAACGTCATATTATTGGTTACGGTACTCCAATTTGTGTATTGTTGTTTAAGAATTTATGAATATTGTTGTTAGTCTGTGCTGAGGAAAATAAGGATATTATGGGAATTTATATCGAATTTTTAATTGAATTTTGTGGACAGACCGAGATCTTTTATATATGCTTCTCTAGTAAAAAAATATGTTGAGATGTATTGCAATTTTATTTGTTTAGTGGGCTTTGAAATCCATTGCAATTGTGGTGAAATTCTAATTTTGCGTTGACAAGATCTTGGATGGTTTCATGAATACTAAAAACGATAATTAGCTGCTAGTGGATATATATATGTGTATAACAATTGTGGAATTACTGGTCACTGCCTTTGGAATGCTTATCAGAGTTTTCTTTTAACTTATATAAATTTTCAATACAAACCATATAATTGTGATTTAAATGAGCCCTCTCCTGTAGCGAATTTCTTCCAGCGATTTCAATGAGCCCTCTCTTGTAGGGATTTACCTTATGTTCGGTCCGTAGTAGTAACCATTTATTGCCCCATTTCAATTTGTTTTAGCTTGATTAAAATATTACCTCTGTATCGTTGGAGCCCTTTTCGCCGTCTCCCTTTACTTTCGTAGGCGTTTCCATGGATTGTTGTTAAATATTCATGACAAACACACTTTAAGTGCAAGCTACAATTTTCGCTACAGAATTTATGACCCCTCTAGAAAATTTTGGAATTAGAACTTTGTAGATATGCCTCGAATTTTTATTTGTAACTTGATTCCCTTCAATCGCCTTTGTTATTTTGGGCCATCGTGAAGATGCTTCGTCGATTTGCTTACTTACTGCTAGAGTTTCTCAAGTGAATTTTAAATTCTCGATCGCTGCCTTTGTTGGCATTGACACTCGATGTTTTTGTTTGTCAGCCACGATGGAATCCTTGGAATGTCCCAAACTGTTCTCGAGAAGAACACTAGTTTGTATATCTGGAATTTGGCATAGGTTCTTGAAGAAACCAGTTGAATTGAATTTAATATCATATATTAAAGATACAATCTGCTATGATAAGTATCATTGTTTTATTGAATAATTTTTATTCAATTCTTAGATTAGGTTGAAAATGGTGATGACTCATGTTAATTGATGATAGAAATTATGGCAGTACCTTTAATTAATTAGAGTTTGAGTTAAATGAGAATTTACAAAAGATATTAATGAGAAGTGTCTAGATCTCACATTGACTAGAATAATCCATTGGCGCAAGTTGCACAACCTGTGGTAATTAAATAAACAATACCATGTTCACCCAATCAGGATTAATGGCATAATTAAATTGTTTTAAGGTTAATAGCCTTTATCTCTTAGTGAAATGGGTTATTTTTGCGTGAGATCAACTCGTATTCTTAGAAGGATGTTTGTGATTAAATTAACATAATTGTACAACAAAAAAATAATAAGTATAGCGATGGTTAAACCCTCCATCCCGTGGGATCGATAAAGTCTTGAGTGTTAGTTTAGTAACCCTAATTTGATTGTAAAAGTTATAAATTTAAACGAGAGATAGAGTAATGTTTATTTTAACTTTTTAATGATTTTTCAATGTGAAACTAGCGCCGTTGGTTGTGCACTTAGTTAAATTATACCTTGATATGAGAAGGAATATTTAATAAGTTAAGACTGGGACATCATAGTATAATAGATGTAGTTATATAAGGTTTCTTAACCTAGTCCCCATATACGATTGATATCATGTGTAGATAATAAAATTCTTAGGTAGTAATGTTGAATATAGTAATGATGATTAGAATTGGCGCTCTATCTATCTGATATTAAGGTTTTACTTATGCTCTTGTGGTTCTTATTATTCTTATGTATTATTCTTTCACTCTTCGTACTTGACTATTGCTTAAAATCATTAAAGAAAGGAATTTTATTCTACTATGTTTGAAAAAATTGATGGGAATTTACTTGATAATTCTAGTCTTGATTTGCAGTTATGATTGGTTAATGAGATTTAGATACCCCCTTGTTCTTCAGAACAGTTGCCAGTCCTAAGACCTTAAGTGGTCAAAATCAATCGGATGAATCCTGGACTTGAGCATTGCTTATGTGTCTTGGAGGTCCTAACTGTACAGGATAGGTTGGGCAGACAGTTCCTTTTGTTACCTTTATGAGATATGTTTGATTGATTGATAATGATGTTGCTTTTAGTTGATATTGAGTAAATTGCTTGTGTAGTGTTTAATACATTGTGATGCATGACACTTATCAAACGTTTGTTTAAAACAAATAAAAAATTCTTACCTCTTTGAACTTACTTGTTTTCGTAATGGAGGGGTTGTTACATATGGTATCAGAGTGGGTTCAACCGTACAAATTTTGAACCGTTATGCCTTCCCGTGTGTTAAACTTATGACTTAGACCTTATCGCTAATTAAGGTTTGAAATTTGTCCATGCAGGTAATCATGGTTAAAGGACGTCGTGGAGTTAGGTGATGTGGTGCTAGGGGAAGAGGTGCGACACCTCCAGTAGCATCCAATCCATAGGGGTCTAATCCCCAAGGAGAAGAAAACGTCATTGGGTAGGAGCAGGTTGTTGTGGGAGATGTGGTTGGTTTGATGAGATCATTTAAAAGTATGTCAGAGACCTTGATTAACCGACTACATATAGATGATTTTAGGGCGTCCGTAATCAATGAGGGTTCACAATGCGCTCCAGCTAGTAGTGGTAGCATTCACAGAGAACTCAAGAAGGTGAATTTTCTCGAGTTCATGGATGCCATGGATGGCTTAGCCATTGACACATGGTTGCACTGAAGCCTGCAAAAGAAGATGACTACAGCATTGAAGCCTGCAACAGAAGATAAATCAGAATTCCAATTTGGGGAGCAACTGGAGGAAGCTGGAGCTGAACCAGCAGGAGAAATGACAGAAGCTAGTCTGTCAGGGGAAGTGACTGAGAAGCAAATCAGTAAAAAAGAAACTGCAGGATTCGAGTCTGCAACTGAGTGGTGACTTAGTGCCACAGGAGGAGATGAAAACAACAAGGGGGATCGAGTTGATCTACCCATTACAAAGAAGGAAATGCAGGAGAGAAGTCTTCTAGAGAGCCAACCATTGGAGTAGCTGGACGAGGTGATTGAGAAGATTAGAAGGTTGATGTTGAGGTCAGCGGCATAAAATGCCAGCAAGGAGAAGCTGAGCAAAAGGAAGCTGACCATAGCAATAGGGAAGAAGCACTAGTAGCATCAACAAAGAAGTGGAGCAAATGGACAACTCCAAAGAACAATTTGGGATCCAGGTGGATTTCAACAAAGTCGGGAAGCTCATGAGTAGGATCTCATGAATTTTTTGCACCAGCGGAGTATGATGCGGGAGAATCACTCCAAATCAGCAATGCACCAACTAGACGACACATCAAACACACATTCAATGGAGGAAGAGGCACCAACCCTCGTTTTAAAATTTCAAATTCTATTTAATACAATTAAGTGTGTAAGGCTGGAAGAGCCAAGGTCATTTCCTTTTTGCAGGCTGGAGGTGAGGTCGCCTTAATGGTTGATAGGTTGAGGAGATCTAGATCCGATCCAGACTAGAAATCCATTGATAGTAATTCATTGTAATTAATGAGAGTAGGTAGATGGAGGGAAAGGCTCGAGGAGCCCCTCTTTTGTAAAAGAGATATTTGTATCTTATTTTTCATACGGAAGAAAGAGTAGATGAGACAGAGAAGAGAAGAGAGAGAGACGAGACTTTGTAGAAGTCCGAGATTTTGTAAACACTTGTAAACAAGCATTCTGAGATTAATACAAAGAACAGTTTTTCCTGCATGAAAATCTTCATTTGTTTATGTGTATTTGAATGAATGTCTTTTTTGTGTTTATATGCATATGTTGTAGATGTATGTTAGATTCCATCTGTAGGTTATAAACACAATTTGTTGTTTGTGAGTTTCCGATTTTAAGTTTGGGTTCTTTATGGCTTCATGCAAGGGGTTGCATGACAGAGTATTGAGGACTCTATGAGCCAGTGCAAAGAGTGCACATCTGAGTTCTGTGAAACTCAGGAAAGAACGTGTCAGGAGGGTGCACCAAAGAAATCATAGACTCAAGGGAGAAGCCTTAGGTTTCTGAACACCTTGGAGGTGGAGACTATGCAGAGGACGACACAAAGAGAAAATAAAATCGTTGAGTATTCTGTAGAGATCTGTCAGGTGGGCATCGAGCGAGTGCAAAGAGTGCACTAGAGGAACTCTATTTTGAGTTTACACACAAGAGAACTGTATGCAGAAAATCCACTTACAGACTTATTGAATACTCTGCAAGGTTCAACAAGGAGTGCTTGAGTGGAAGTTGCCAAGAGGGCACTTATATCTCTTCAAGGAGCAGAAGAGACAGAGACCCTGGAGGTCCGAACAGTTGAATCTTGAGGAGGAAGCGCAGTTGTTGAACATTCTAGAGGAAGACATGTGCAAGGAGTGCACCCGACCAACACTCAGACGAAGTGTTGTAATACTGCCATCAGGAGGCTAGTCAGAGCGCAAGGAGTATGTGTAGAGGCGAACTTATTTCAAGTTCGTAAACTCAGGAGGAATAGTGCCATTGTGCATAGATTCTCTGGAAGGAGTGCAGAAAGTCTGGGAGTAGTTCAATCAAGTGGAATAAGAGACAAGCACAAGGAGTGCGAAGGAGCAGACCTATTCCAAGTCCCGAAGGCTCAAGAGGGGTAGTGTGAAGAATATCACACAAAGTGTAAGAGTGTGCATAGCCGAGGTAGAGTTTCATTGAAAGAGATTGGGAGGGAAGCGCGAGGGTCAAGAACCAAGTTTGTAGTCTCACAGAAGACAGATCAAAGGCCGAGCCTTCGAAATGTCGAAATATTTGAAGTTTGGGAAGAAAGTGCCAAGGCTTAGGAGGAGGAGCATCTACAGCCGTACATTAACCACAAAGGAGGAAATATGGACCATCAAATCCACATCCAGACACTCAGGAGAGAGCGCAGGAGGAAGATCAGACCTGGACCATAGGATCTGAGCACGTGGACCAATAGTCGTTGGATCCGGAGGAAGGTGCACGAGGGTTAAACCCTTTGATAGTGCATAGGATCGTGAAATTTTCCAAGTCCCAAAATCATCAAAACCGTCCATTGTCGAGGGACAGGTGGGAATAGATCCAGGTGTTCATGGAACCAGACATCGGGAGATTTAAGAGGAGCAGAGGAGCAAACTCGCGAAAGGCGAAATCATGAAATCATTTTGAACAGTTGGATCCGGGGTGACAGGTGGCAGAGATCCACACATATCAGAGGATCGGGCACCAAGAGAACAAAGGTTAAGACAAGAGAAAATACCCAGGGAACTGGGAGCCTAAGTGATCCTAGCCATCCACCGAGAGGGATACGTGGTGAGAGATCAACATTTTGCTAACTCACTAATTGAGAACGTCAAAGGGAAGAGTTTGAAAACTCATGAGGTCTGAACTCGCGATATGATCTGATCTATCAGATCACAAGAGATCCATCACCATTGATCTGGGTGAGGGGACTTTAGAAGTTCGGGATCGGGATTTTGAAGGATAGGCATTGGGTTGTGTTCCAACTTTACAAAACTTGAGGTCCCGATGCGCTCGGAGGATTAGCCCCAGGTCATAGGAAAGGGTCACATGAAGAGGAGGTTAAGGGAGGAGCTAGCGGAGGCTAAGTGCTTAACCCGAAGATCAAGATTTCAGGGAACGAAGAGTTGGAGTCAAATCACGTTCATTTCACCGACACACAAAGTCGTGATACGATCATAGTCATCGCTCGAGGAGAAAGAAGGACCGTCATATTTGGTCTCGAGGAGGATTTAGAAATCTAAAGATTGGGACTCAAGATATTTGGGTGGCTTGTATGCAGAACACCCGAGGTCCCAAACTGTGAAACGCCTTTTGTGTAGGCATGTGATCACAACCCATAGTCGCGTGAAAGAAGAAGCTTGCGCCTGACACTTGTTCGCACAGGCTGAGTTTCAGAAGGACCTGTGGATATTTTTTAGAGATTCCATTAGGGAATTGAATAGTTGTTCTGGCTCAAGGAGATTGAACAATCCATTGACTCGGAGGTTAGCAGACGCTACTGAGGTAAGGGGTCTATTCAATCTAGATATGGAAGAAACCGTGATTCTAGGTGATAACCATAGTTTCATAAAGATGACATAGAATCTTGTGTTCCATGACAAGTCAAAACACATAGAAATATGATATCATTACATTCCTGATATGGTGGAGAGAGGAGCCATAAAGATCCATTATGTTAGCACATATGAACATGTTGCAGATGTTTTGACCAAGCCTCTGTATCGTGTAAATTTTGAGAACTTTCGAGATAAGCTTGGTGTAGTCTGAAAGGACCTCCCTCAAAAGGGGGAGTAGTGGTGATGCAAGCCTTGTGCTGAAGATTTCGAGTTTCGAGTTGATGTTTTTGTGATGCAAGCCTCGTGCTGGAAATTTTCAGCTTCATGTTGATGTTGTTGTGATGCCAACCTCATGTTGAAGATTTCCAGCTTCGTGTTGATGTTTTTGTGATTCCATCTTCATGTTGAATATTTCCAGCTTTGTGTTGATGTTGTCGAGTTTCCATCTTTGTGCTGAAGATTTCCATCTTTATGATGATGTTTTTGAGATGCCAGCTTCGTTCTGATGATTTCCAGCTTCGTGCTGATGTTGTTGAGATTCCATATTTGTGGTGAAGATTTTCATACTAATGCTAATGTTGATGATGTTGCATCCTTCGTGCTGTGATTTTATTGTTGTTGATGTTCCATCATCCTTCTTTTGTTATTCATGATGATTATGTATTAGTGTTATATTAATCCATCTTGATGTAGATGATGATGATGTCATTCCATCTCACTATTATGGATGATGATATTGATGATGAGAAAAACTTCTGATGATTTATAGATATGCCAGTTAGTGTTATAGATGATGTTGATGTTACTTCCCTCTCTCTCTCCTGATGATGTTGTAGAATACCCTTCTTGTTAAGGGGGAGTGTTGAAATTTTGTAACTGCAAAGTGTATTCCATTTATTATTGAGTTGTTATTCATTATATCAATACCTTTTTATGTATTTATCATGTCTAGCATTGTAATTGATCAAATCCCCTTTTGTGGATTGGTTAAACCCTAAATATATTATGAAAATTGAGAAGTCGGCTCTCAGGATAATTAAGGTGGTTTAACCACTAAGAAGACAAGTTGTCCCTCCCTAGTGAAGAGACACCTTTTCAACACCTGCCAATTTTTATAAATAAAGGAAGCCAATGCCTTATTATCTCACTCACTCATTCGATCATCCAGTGCATAAGTTTGGTAGCTACAGTTGGGAGAAGAAGGAAGAGAGAGGCACATTTCTCAGTGTTGGATATTTTCTAGTATTTTGGTTTATTGTCTTGGCATTGTATTGGCTGTCTATATTAAGGAAGTTTTGTTGGGTTTTCTCCCCCATGAGGGTTTCCCAGGATAAATATTGTGTATCTTTTGATTTTGTTTATCTCATTGATCCTACCTATGTTATGGCTATCCAGTAAATTGAAAAGAAACCTAATAATATCTTGAACCTTAACAACATCCCATGCATTGGTAAAACAATTTTTTGTCGATCAACATCATAATTTTAAAGGAAAGAACGCATTTATATGAAAAACATTGGAAGGATCTAATAGGGACAAGAGTTCAAATTTACAAATCAACATATCCCTCATAATCTAGTTCCTCCTTTTGATTTGTGATATGTTTACAATTTTTTTCTTGTTGGGATCTTGGTATATTTAGGGTTTATCCTGATTTGACAATTTATTTTATATGTTTGGGTCATTTTGATTAGACAAGTTTTTTTACTTTTCTAAATATATATCTATATATCTATATATATATATTTCCCACACTTTTAAGTTTCCTTGATTGTTATGATTTTTTGATTGCATATTTGGCATTTGCAAGTTTTCCAATTTTTTTGTTTGAATTTTTTCTTGAGATTTTAAAATGGGTTATAATCCTTGACAAATAAATGATATCATCCGGGTCATGCTTGAATGCCTTTCTACAACTAAATGGATTACACTTCATGATCCATATAAAATTCTATGACTTATAAGTAAAATCTCTATATTTATGGTGGAACCCCTATGTTAACATGAGTTCATATTAATAAAATTGACACATTTACACTTTAGGTTCCTTACAAGTTTCTTCTTCTGTGCCCCATTCATATCACATTAAATGGATTATACCTGAATTGATTTATGGAATGAAGACCTTAAACTAAATGTTGGAAGTGAGTAGATTGTCAAGAAAATCTAAATAACTCTTATACCACCACGCTTCCCTAAACACCTAATTTCACATGCAGCACACACACACACACACACACACACACACACACACACACACACACAGAGATATATATATAGAGAGAGAGAATTAAGGGTGTAAAATAATAAAAGGGAAGTTGAATGCACTTTGTAGTGTCGAAAGTACAAGAAAAATCAATGGGGCTATTGGATGCTCACTGGAATCAGAGCCATACTTGTATGATCTTAATTCACCTTCATTGCAGCTATGGACGCTCACGAGAAGCAAAGAAATGCCGAGTTAAAGAGAGATTAGGAACACATATAGGAAATTGTTTACTCAACTAGAGTAAAGGCCCTAGGTCACACATTAAATACATTATTTGTGGATTACAACAAAACAAAAATTAACCTCATAAATTGGCTTGAAGACGTAGTTTGTCAGTTACCTGGTGTATGTGTTTAGTGTGAATATATTTTAAATTCATAAACATTTGGTGGTTCCCAAAAATAAGAGATATATCTTTATAGTCAATGAGCTTATTTTTAGCATTTTGAGTGAATATGTATTTTAGGTAATGTTAGACATAGATAACTACTTCACCCAGTCTGTCAGCATTTGTTGAGGCCTCAAGAACTCCCCTTAATTTTTACTAAAATAAAGTGGCTCCCAATGGAATTTTGGAAAAACATTACTTTCAATTGTTGTTTTTCTTGCTTGATTTGAGAGGATTATCTCATGGTTTTCTCTATTAGATGTTTTCTTTTACATGCTTCTTATTTTTGATTCTTTGTCTTATCTTTCATGAGATGAGGATTTGGTGATTTCACTTATTTGTGCCATTTGAGTATTTTGGCTCCCTGGTTGTTCAACAATACTTTCATATTCATTTCAACTTATTCAAGTTGATTCCATGCCTCAATTTTCTTAAAATTCGATTAACACGATGTTTCGATAGTCTCACCAAAATTTGGCTTTCATGTGTGAATGAGTTAGCTCGGCATTTTGGTGGATCAAAATAATTCAACTAATAGATAAAATTTAAGATAGTTGATCCACGCTTTATAAGCATACATTCCTAGAAGTAGAAGAAAACTAAAGATTTTGGGATTTGCACAACGTATTATTTTTATGTTCCTTTAACTTTTGTTTAAAAAAACATGAAGAGCACCAAGATCTACAAAACTATTACTTTATTCAAAAATGATTTTTGCATGTTGAAAAATATTGTTATACTTCTTCCAAAATTATAATGATAATTAAAGAAAACGTTAAATGACCAAACTATTTCTGTAATAATTAATCATTCACATGACAACAAATCCCAACTTGAATATATGATTAGCTTCATGTTAATTAGTGATCATAAAAGCTAAAGAAGAATATTTGAGAATTTCATCAAACTTCATTGCTAGGCTCAAATAATTAATTATGATGATATTTATAGTTATAAGTTTTTAATGAGATATTTTTTCAAAATGCTTTGTTTGTATTATACATAGGAAAACCTTCCCAATGCAAAATATATTTGATGACACTTGACTCAAAAGGGTTTTCTTTAATCATTCAATATTATATCATCAACCCATTGCCACTAAAATGTAACATGTTATATCATCAACCCATTGCAACTCAAATGTAACATGTTAGAAGTTAGAAAATAAATTGGATATATGGAAATAACATGATGGCTACAAAATCTTCAAATAAGTATTTCATGATTCTTAAATAGTTTGAATGGTTTGTAATTAGGTGTTGAAACATTTCATTTTAAGACTTACCACAAGGTTTTATAAATCGATGTTCTTATACTTTTGTTCTTCTAGATGTGCAGGTATACAAAGAATCTTATAGATACCATCTGCATGAAGTTATGAGATTCGTGAGTTTGTTGAGGATAAAAGAAGAGGCTATGTGAGATCAAAATTTGACTGCTGAATAGACCCATTTGTTGAAAATCACTTGAGCGTAATATGGAAAAGGGTTTGTTGTCACACTGGGAACATACGTAGTCGAGTTGGAAAATAGGTGCAAGAGGAAATATTACCATGATCAGATCATACCCAGAAAAAATATGCTACGAGACAGTTGGAACAAAGGAGGAGGATTCTTTGCTAGAGATCACAAATAATAAGCATCTACGAATCTGCCAGTGAGGGATACGATCACCATAACACCATTCTTTGTTCAAGGACACATAGAGGTCATTTCAATAAACATGGACATAAGATTGCAGCCCCGTAAATGTCAAAAATTGCAATTGCACCAGATCAATTACCAAAGAAGTAAGACCGCAAGGAATAAGGGTCTGCTCTAATATGCATATATATATATATATATATATATATATATATTTACGTTGATAAGCATACCAACTCAGAAAGTGAAAAGGAATGAAAAATTTTGTATTCTCCACAAATTTCCTATGAACCATCAAATACATATTTCCTATGAACCATCAAATATATATCTTGATGGAAATTTGAAGCAAGTATTATCACTATTGTATTCTTAAGGGTATTCACCTTCAGCTATAAACAATATGTTTTATTTTTGTTATATATGTTCATTTACATCTTCCAAATATTTTGTTTAAATCCTATTTTATATAAATTTGTAGTACTTTGTCAATATATACATTGGTGAATTGTACAAAGTGTGTTTGTAATATTGAAAAACTCAAATAAATATGATTTTTTTTTTTTCCTTCATCCAATCATAATGATTCATGAAGTATGTTACCAATGTAAATATGCAAAACAAAAGGCATTGTCAAAATTTCCTTGTGCAACATTGATAACATCGAGATTATAATTTTTTGTGTAATAATGGTAATTATTATAATGCTCCAAGATGACATCTATAGTCTCATATTTTCTAGTAAATCCTATAACTAAAACAACAATGCCTCTACTATTAATACTAATAATTTTTTATGCATTGAAGTTTGTAATACATGAAAAATCATAGTTGTTGCTTTTCTAGTCCTAGTGCCTACTTATATTGTTTATTAGTGATTTTCTTGATGTAAATCAAATTAGTAACTCACAAAACAGAATACACTAACTCGAATAATCAACTTAAATAAATAGAAAAATAAATATTGGAAATTAAATCTCACACACAATACACAAAGATATTGTTCCCTTCAACTAAGCATATCATTCAAATAAATTCAAACCTAACGAGGGCTCCCTTACTAAGAAAATGGCCCACTGAGAAATATAGAAAACTTTAGATAGCACCTACAAACCGCAAGCAACTCTTGTGTCGTTGTACGACCCTGAACTTTCACGCTTTTTGAGGTGTACATGACTTTCTTCAAGAAAACCTCCATATATGATCATGTCTGTACTAAAACCCACGTACCCTCATGCCCAGACTTTACAACAAACTCCTCATGACATGATCATGCTACTCCAACTCTAATATGATGGAACTCCTGATGCTTTCCCATTTTCTCTCTTCTCCCTGATATGTATTGATCTCTAGATGAAATCCTTCTCCACCTATCTGAGATCTCTATGAACATAAGTCCTTCTCTTCTCTTTTTTTCAAGTAACCCTCCTCCTTTTCCCTATCCTTGATTTTATAATATTGAGTTATGACATAAGACTAATCTTGAAAGTGACTAATGATTGAGATCACTGACTAAGATTTAATTCATTAATGATAATAGCTTGATCATTTTATTAAATAAACTCAACTAATTAATAAAACCACTTTACTTTAATAATTCATTTATTTAAAGTAAATTGCCAAGATAGAAGGCTTTGGATGACTTCCGCACGTGTAGACACTTAGACCTATGTAGAAGTACATGTCTGATGCTACACACATCAACACTCCCTCTTAACAAGTTAGGTATTCTACACCAGTCCAAGTTTATCCCTTAAGTACAAAAACTTTTGTTTAACCAAGGGTTTGGCCAAAATGTTTGCAACTTTCTCATCTATGGAAACATATTGAAGCTTGAATACTCCCTTCTAGATCTTCTCTCAGATGAAGTGACATTTGATCTGAATTTGCTTGAACTTGTCATGAAATACTAGATTCTCATATATTTTGAAACAACTTTGATTATCACAGTATATCACTGTGGGATCCAGCTCCTGATCAGATAATCATGCAAGCAATTTGTGAAGCCAAATGGCTTCAAAAGTAGCCAATACCCACTACCATATACTTTTTCCCTATTGAACTAAGTGCTACAGAAGTTTGTTTCCTGCTGAACCATGTAACCAATGTTGATCCTAGGGCGAAGTAGCACCTTTTTTATAGTGTCAAATGACACCTCTAAATATTTGATGTTGTTATTGGCCTTATCCATATACTCACAAACAATTATTCCACATACTTCCTTGGGTCCTTCTAAAAAGATGAATTTTGAAGGGTACGTGCCCTAACAGTTATAATAGCCACGTACAGGGATGCTTATGGAACACCTTTATGTATGCTAATTAATGATGAGTTACGGGATTGGTCAGTTGTCTAATACCTTTTTCCCATACTCAACTATCTCTAACTGATTGGAGAAAACATAAAATGAATATTTTCCTCATGGAGAAAGGTGATTATACTTTACACATTCAAGAAAGCACTCATATGGATATTCTCGTTGAATCTATAAGCCCATTTTATCCCTTTTGTTGTTGATTCCTTGGCATGGAAACCCTTTTTTCCATTTTCTCGATGATTACCAATCTTATCTTGCCAAGAGTATCTCTCTATACCCTTTCTAAGCATGTGGTGACTTCAGTGCCAAGAACATCCTTATAAAAGAAGTTGGGTGGAGGAATCTAAAATCTCATTTTAAATTCCTCTTTATTGTTATGTAACTCAACTAATCATCATTAATAATTCAATGCTCTACCAAAAATTGCTTTTAAAATATATTATTAATATATTATAATATTTACAATCATCATGGCTTTATCTTAAATAAAAATTACATTAATCTATATAAGAAAATATAAGAAAATAGAACTATTATAAATTTTCAAGCATATATAAATTTTCATTCCATTATTTACTTTCCCAACTTTTCACAATATTGGATGATACGTACTAGATCTAATCTTGTCGTCCTAATATTCTAATTTCTTCCAACCGTTGGACAATATGGATTAGATCTAATCTTGCCATCTTAATATTCCAATTAATTCGATCTTACAACACTTGGATTATCTCATTCTCGTTCTATGATAATTTATATTCATAGTTAACAAGTGCGCATTTATATTCATAGTTAACAAGTGCGCATTCGGTGCTCCGGATCAGCGTCTAGGGTTTGATATCGTGAATGCAGCGTTGCAGGGTTTGAGACTTAACAAGTTTCGCCTGGGGTTTTGAACAGTGCGCATAGGTAGGCTTCCTGACTGGCCACACCATGGCGGCTTCATCGGGAGGAGGGACGGCCCCCTCCTACCGTAATATTGTGAGCGGTGACACATCCCAGACGGAA
>ML779638.1:39404-53321 GCA_009831015.1 Picea engelmannii | reverse complement strand
TATATATATATATATTTCCCACACTTTTAAGTTTCCTTGATTGTTATGAATTTTCGATTGCATATTTGGCATTTGCAAGTTTTCCAATTTTTTTGTTTGAATTTTTTCTTGAGATTTTAAAATTGGTTATAATCCTTGACAAATAAATGATATCATCTGGGTCATGCTTGAATGCCTTTCTACAACTAAATGGATTACACTTCATCATCCATATAAAATTCTATGACTTATAAGTAAAATCTCTATATTTATGGTGGAACCCCTATGTTAACATGAGTTCATATTAATAAAATTGACACATTTACACTTTAAGCTCCTTACACGTTTATTCTTCTGTGCCCCATTCATATCACATTAAATGGATTATACTTGAATTGATTCATGGAATGAAGACCTTAAACTAAATGTTAGAAGTGAGTAGATTGTCAAGAAAATCTAAATAACTCTTAAACCACCCCACTTCCCTAAACACCTAATTTTACATGCAGCACACACACACACACACACACATATATATAGAGAGAAAGAGAATTAAGGGTGTAAAATAATAAAAGGGAAGTTGAATGCACTTTGTAGTGTCAAAAGTACAAGAAAAATCAATGGGGCTATTGGATGCTCACTGAAATTAGAGCCATACTTGTATGATCTTAATTCACCTTCATTGCGGCTATGGACGCTCACGAGAAGCAAAGCAATGCCGAGTTAAAGAGAGATTAGGAACACATATAGGAAATTGTTTACTCACCTAGAGTAAAGGCCCTAGGTCACCCATTAAATACATTATTTGTGGATTACAACAAAACAAAAATTGACCTCATAAATTGGCTTGAAGAGGTAGCTTGTTAGTTACCTGGTGTATGTATGTGTTTAGTGTGAATATATTTTAAATTCATAAACATTTGGTGCTTCCCAAAATTAAGAGATATATCTTTATAGTCAATGAGATTATTTTTAGCATTTGGAGTGAATATGTATTTTAGGTAATGTTAGACATAGATAACTACTTCACCCAGTGTGTCAGCATTTGTTGAGGCCTCAAGAACTCCCCTTAATTTTTACAAAAATAAAGGGTCTCCCAATGGAATTTTGGAAAAACATTACTTTCAATTGTTGTTTTTCTTGCTTGATTTGAGAGGATGATCTGATGGTTTTCTCTATTAGATGTTTTCTTTTACACGCTTCTTATTTTTTATTCTTTGGCTTATCTTTCATGAGATGAGGATTTTGTGATTTCACTTATTTGTGCCATTTGAGTATTTTGGTTGCCTGGTTGTTGAACAATACTTTCATATTCATTTCAACTTATTCAAGTTGATTCCATGCCTCAATTTTCCTAAAATTCGATTAAATCGATGTTTCGATAATCTCACCAAAATTTGGTTTTCATGTGTGAATGAGTTAGCTCGGCATTTTGGTGGATCAAAATAATTCAACTAATAAATAAAAATTAAGATAGTTGATCCACGCTTTATAAGCATACATTCCTATAGGTAGAAGAAAACTAAAGATTTTGGGATTTGCACAATGTATTATTTTTATGTTCCTTTAACTTTTGTTTAAAAAAACATGAAGAGCACCAAGATTTACAAAACTATTACTTTATTCAAAAATGATTTTTGCATGTTGAAAATATTGTTATACTTCTTCCAAAATTATAATGATAACTAAAGAAAACGTTAAATGACCAAATTATTTCTGTAACAATTAATCATTCACATGACAACAAATCCAAACATGAATATATGATTAGCTTCATGTTAATTAGTGATCATAAAGGCTAAAGAAGAATAATTGAGAATTTCATCAAACTTCATTGCTAGGCTCAAATAATTAATTATGATGATATTTATAGTTATAAGTTTTTAATGAAATATGTTTTCAAAATGCTTTATTTGTATTATACATAGGAAAACCTTGCCAATGCAAAATATATTTGATGAAACTTGACTCAAAAGGGTTTTCTTTGCTCATTCAATATTATATCATTAACCCATTGCCACTAAAATGTAACATGTTATATCATCAACTCATTGCCACTTAAATGTAACATGTTAGAAGTTAGAAAATAAATTGGATATATGGAAATAACATGATGGTTACAAAATCTTCAAATAAGTATTTCATCATTCTTAAATAGTTTGAATGGTTTGTAATTAGGTGTTGAAACATTTCATTTTAAGACTTACCACAAGGTTTTATAAATCGATGTTCTTATACTTTTGTTCTTCTAGATGTGCAGGGATACAAAGAATCTTATAGATACCATTTGCATGAAGTTATGAGATTCGTGAGTTTGTTGAGGATAAAAGAAGAGGCTATGTGAGATCAAAATTTGACTGGTGAATAGACCCACATGTTGAAAATCACTTGAGCGTAATATGGAAAAGGGTTTGTTGTCACACTAGGAACATACGTAGTCGAGTTGGAAAATAGGTGCAAGACGAAATATTACCATGATCAGATCATACCCAGAAAAAATATGCTACGAGACAGTTGGAACAAAGGAGGAGGATTCTTTGCTAGAGATCACAAATAATAAGCATCTACGAATCTGCCAGTGAGGGATACGATCACCATAACGCCATTCTTTGTTCAAGGACACATAGAGGTCATTTCAATAAACATGGAGATCAGATTGCAGCCCCGTAAATGTCAAAAATTGCAATTGCACCAGATCAATTACCAAAGAAGTAAGACGGCAAGGAATAAGGGTCTGCTCTAATAAGGATATATATATATATTGACGTTGATAAGCATACCAACTCAGAAAATGAAAAGGAATGAAAGATTTTGTATTCTCCACAAATTTCCTATGAACCATCAAATACATATTTCCTATGAACCATCAAATATATATCTTGATGGAAATTTGAAGCAAGTATTATCACTATTGTATTCTTAAGGGTATTAACCTTCAGCTATAAACAATATGTTTTATTTTTGTTATATATGTTCATCTACATCTTCCAAATATTTTGTTTAAATCCTATTTTATATAAATTTGTAGTACTTTGTCAAATATATATATATATATATATATATGTGAATTGTACAAAATGTGTTTGTAATGTTGAAAAACTCAAAAAAAAATATGACTTTTTTTTGTTCCTTCATCCAATCATAATGATTCATGAAGTATTTTACCAATGTAAATATGCAAAACAAAAGGCATTGTCAAAATTCCCTTGTGCAACATTGATAATATCGGGACTAGAATTTTTTGTGTAATAATGGTAATTATTATAATGCTCCAAGATGACATCTATAGTCTCATATTTTTCTAGTAAATCCTATAACTAAAACAACAATGCCTCTACTACTAATACTAATAATTTTTTATGCATTGAAGTTTGTAATACATGAAAAATCATAGTTGTTGATTTTCTAGTCCTAGTGCCTACTTATATGGTTTATTAGTGATTTTCTTGATGTAAGTTAAATTAGTAACTCACAAAACAAAATACACTAACTCGAATAATCAATTTAAATAAATAAAAAAATAAATATTGGAAATTAAATTTCACACACAATACACAAAGATATTGTTCCCTTCAACTAAGCATATCATTCAAATAAATTCAAACCTAACAAGGGCTCCCTTACTGAGAAAATGACCCACCGAGAAATATAGAAAACTTTAGATAGCACCTACAAAGTGCTAGCAACTCTTGTGTTGTTGTACGACCCTGAACTTTCACGATTTTTGAGGTGTACATGAATTTCTTCAAGAAAACCTCCATATGTGATCATGTCTGTACTAAAACCCACGTACCCTCATGCCCAGACTTTACAACAAACTCCTCATGACATAATCATGCTACTCCAACTCTAATATGATGGAACTCCTGATGCTTTCCCATGTTCTCTCTTCTCCCCGATATGTATTGATCTCTACATGAAATCCTTCTCCACCTATCTGAGATCTCTATGAACATAAGTCCTTCTCTTCTCTTTTTTTCAAGTAACCCTCCTCCTTTTCCCTATCCTTGATTTTATAATCTTGAGTTATGACATAAGACTAATCTTGAAAGTGACTAATGATTGAGATCACTGACTAAGATTTAATTCATTAATGATAATCACTTTATCATTTTATTAAATAAACTCAACTAATTAATAAAACCACTTTACTTTAATAATTCATTTATTTAAAGTAAATTACCAACATAGAAGGCTTTGGATGACTTCCACACGTGTAGACACTTAAACCTATGTAGAAGTACATGTCTGATGCTACACACATCAACACTCCCTCTTAACAAGTTAGGTATTCTACACCACTCCAAGTTTATCCCTTAAGTACAAAAAATTTTGTTTAACCAAGGGTTTGGCCAAAATGTTTGCAAATTTCTCATCTATGGAAACATATTGAAGCTTGAATACTCCCTTCTAGATCTTCTCTCAGATGAAGTGACATTTGATCTGAATTTGCTTGAACTTGTCATGAAATACTGGATTCTCAGAGATTTTGAAATAACTTTGATTATCATAGTATATCACTGTGGGATCCAACTCTTGATCAAATAATTATGCAAGCAATTTGTGAAGCCAAATGGCTTCAAAAGTAGCCAATACCCACTACCATATACTTTTTCCCTGTTGAACTAAGTGCTACAGAAGTCTGCTTCCTGCTGAACCATGTAACCAATGTTGATCCTAGGGCGAAGTAGCACCTTTTTTATAGTGTCAAATGCCACCTCTAAATATTTGATGTTGTTATTGGCCTTATCCATATACTCACAAACAATTATTCCACATACTTCCTTGGGTCCTTCTAAAAAGATGAATTTTGAAGGGTACGCGCCCTAACAATTATAATACCCACGTACAGAGATGCTTATGGAACACTTCTGTGTATGCTAATTAATGATGAGTTACGGGATTGGTTAGTTGTCTAATACCTTTTTCCCATACTCAAGTATCTCTAACTGATTGGAGAAAACATAAAATGAATATTTTCCTCATGGAGAAAGGTGATTATACTTTATGCATTCAAGAAAGCCCTCATATGGATATTCCCGTTGAATCTATAAGCCCATTTTATCCCTTTTGTTGTTGATTCCTTGGCATGGAAACCCTTTTTTCCATTTTCTCGATGATTACCAATCTTATCTTGCCAAGAATATCTCTCTATACCCTTTCTAGGCATGTGGTGACTTCAGTGCCAAGAACATCATTATAAAAGAAGTTGGGTGAAAAAATCTAAAATCTCATTTTAAATTCCTCTTTATTGTTATGTAACTCAACTAATCATCATTAATAATTCAATGCTCTACCAAAAATTGCTTTTAAAATATATTATAATATTTACAATCATCGTGGCTTTATCTTAAATAAAAATTACATTAATCTATATACGAAATAGAACTATTATAAATTTTCAAGCATATATAAATTTTCATTCCATTATTTACTTTCCCAACTTTTCACAATATTGGACGATACGTACTGGATCTAATCTAGTCATCTTAATATTCCAATTAATTCGATCTTACAACACTTGGATTATCTCATTCTCGTTCTATGATAATTTATATTCATAGTTCTAAATTAAATCAGTTCAATTCTCCATCACGTATAACATTAATGTTCTACTAATCCACACTTATTCAAAACTTTAACATACAACAACTAAAAAAGGCGTAGAGTCTCACGGGCCTTTGGGTATGAAAAATTCCTATTAATTGGGACAACATAATAAAAAACAATTTTGATTATAATTCAGGCAAAATTGATGTTGTAGATTCCTCTTTAATAGGAATAATAAAAATTAAAAAGATAATCATTCATAGAAAATAGAAAGATGATCATTCTCGCGAAAGTGTTATCCAAATTTGTGATTTTACTCTTGATGAAATAGAGTGTTGAATGTTTCCTGGATAGCCAAAAACATGGAAGCAGATACAATGTCAAAGTTTCAAACAATTATGTCAATATAATTTTCATGAATGGTATGATATGTGAAAATGAGAATTGATAATAAGTAAATATAACAAATAATTTTTTTTTTAAATAAACTTTTAACCTTTTTTTTTCTTTTTAAAATATTACGACATTCTTTAACTTTTTATAAATAAACCTTCAACTTCTTTTCTCTTTTTAAATACTGTGGACATTCTTTAATGTTTTACTAATTTATAATAAAACATTGTGAGCATTCTTTATTAGCTTAATTACTTTGAAAAAAATAAAGCCCTTTAATATAATTCTTTCATTGCAGACAATCACATGTAAAAGAGTTCTTAAACTTAAAAATGGATTACATCTTGAGTTATAATTGAAATTCCATAATTTATAATAAAACATTGTGCGCATTTTTTATTAGCTTAACTACTTAGAAAAAAATAAAGGCTTTTATATAATTTTTTCATGACAGATAATCACATGTAAAACAATTCTCAAACTTTAAAAAAATTACATCTTGAGTTATAATTGAAATTCCATAATAAGTTAAGAAGAAATTCTATTAACATATTCAAATATTCCATTAACAGAGAAAATCATAATAATTTCAATTCTTATGCATTGAACAACACGAGACTTCATACAAAAAATAGAGGTATAGAAATTCCACAACAAAAAGAATGTGCATGGATACAAAATATAAATCTTTTATTTAGTCACAACTACCTTCACTATATTGAGTAGTATTCAATTCTAAAACCATATACAGAGGACCCTCTATTTTCAGTCACCGGACCAATTAATTATGTTTGAATGAGTGGAGATGCACCAACTATAACAATACTACGATGAGTAATGCTTGAAATAAATTAATCCGTGCCAAGAACTTATACAAGCCGTCAAATATACAAAATTAGGCTCTGTAACTGTAACATCCTACTATATTGAGAACATTTTATTGACTTATTCTTTTAGGACACTTTTGTGCGAGTGATCTGGTTTTAGTACATGTTTTTTTTTTCAATTACGGATTTTTATGATGATGTTGATGGTTGTGATTTGTTGTCGTTTGATATATATGTATTGAGAGATGTTATTGACGAGTTTACATGAGTGTGCATGGCACATGCTAGATTGTGGATGTCGATGGCATCATTGAAACTCCTTGGGCTTCGGATTGAGTTAGGGAGTGTATTGTGTTTTGTTTGAGTAATTCATTTTACACATATGTTTCATATGATTGATTTAGTATGGTTATGTATAAGGATCAGTGACAATGTTTTTTCAATGGATGCAGGTTGAGGATGTTTGCTAATTTAACTCACATAAGGAGTAAAGGGGCCATGCAAAGAAACCCGATATTGAAGGTTAGGTGTAGCAGTGTCCCTGTCATAGCCTACTAGCACTCTTGTCGTGGCTTGAATTGTAGGTTAACAATTACCTAGTTCGAGAGGTTCACGATGTTTTGAGGGAAGACTAAGACAGTCGCTCATTAAGATTCTAAGGGGTGTACAATAAGGCAGATTCCTTATTCCCTATAAGCCCTTAGTCTCTCACAAGATCGTATGAATGGAGTGATGACTCCAAGGGTTAGACAACTACCAAAAAAACTCAAATGCGAGTGACATCCTTGGCACACGAAGTTGCGTCTTAAAGGCCACGTTGAGTAGATAAAACTTGAGTCAATGAATCTAGGTGACCTAGAAAACTTTGAAAAAATAATTATAAACTTTGAAAATATTTAGGCATTGCCAAATTTAAATAATTAATTAAAGAATGAATTTATTAATTATAAATCCCAAATAAAATTTTAAATCTATTTAAAAAATAATTAAGCCTAAGTCTAAGTTTTTGTAAGGAGAATAAACTAAATTATTAACTAAATTAAAAGAGAAGAGGTAAATCAATTTTAAGAATTAAGAAAAATGAAATAAATCTAAAAATTTGATTTAATACACATGTGTGCAAGAAAATACCAAATTGAAATTTTAAAATAATAAAGGAATAAAGCATGAGAGAGTAGGTGTACATATAGAATGGTATCTAGAGTCTAGCTACCACTAGTCTAACTAGAAGAAGACTCCTATTTTAATTCTAACTCAGGAGTCTGACATTAAATGAGAATCTGGGGAATAAAGAGACTACTAAGACCTATTTAAGGAGCGCATTTGGGAAATGGGAGGAAAAGTAACTTTTAAATTAAAAAAAATATGTAATTACTTGTGCAACTTGGGGAGAGGGAGAATAATTTTAATTTATTAAATTAAGAACCAATTTGATTGTGCATGTGGGGAGGTGTCAATAAGGAAATTTCTATAAAGAAAATGGTCTAGATAGAAAATGGATCATCATTGGTTATTGGTAAAATTATGCTATCGAATTATCTTTGACAAGTTTTACTTGTGAGAGTTGGTATACCCAGCTTGAGATAGAGCGGTGGCTTTACCTTGCAAGGCAAGCTTGGAGCTAGAGTATTTCTAGTTTTGCGTGCATGGCCCTTTTGCGGCTCGGGGGTAAGGGGAAGAAAAATACCCCTAACATTGGCTCGGAGGTACCGGTGAAGTCCTCAAAATTAACAAGTGAAGAAGCTAAGCACGATTTTGAGTGGAGTTCTTTGGCAATATCAATCCTCCTCGGTGTCAGATTATTGGTTACGATACTCCAATTTGTGTATTGTTGTTTAAAAATTTGTGAATATTGTTGTTGATCCGTCATGAGGAAAATCAGGATATTATGGGAATTTATATCGAAAGGGTGGATGCTAGAATGATATTCAATCTCCATCATACTTATAGAATGGTCGATTAGCTAAGACCGATCTGGAATGTATTTTTGTGAGCAGGCCGTGATTTTTTATATATGCTTCTCTAGTAGAAAATATGATGAAATGTATAGCGATTTTATTTGTTTAATTGGTATTGAAACCCATTACAATTGTGTTGAAAGTCTAATTTTGGATTGACAAGATCTTGGATGGTTTCATGAATACTAGAAATGATAATTTGATGCATGTGGATATATATATGTGTAACAATTGCGAAATTACTGGTCATTGCCTTTGGAATGCTCATGAGAGTTTTCTTTTAACTTATTTAAATTGTCAATAGAAACCATATAATTGTGATTTAAACGAGCTCTCTCCTGTAGAGAATTTCTTCGAGCGATTTGAACGAGCCCTCTCCTGTAGCGATTTACCTTATGTTGGGTTCGTAGTAGCAACCATTCGTTGCCCCATTTCAATTTGTTTTAGCTTGATTAAAATCTTACCTCTATATCGTTGGAGCCCTTTTCGCTGTTTCCCTTTAATTTCATTGGAATATTTATTGATGTGTGCGGTGCTTCTTATGTTTATGATTTGATTTCACTCTCTTAAAATTGAGGTGAGTTTTTTGATCAGCCTGCATGAATTTAATCGAAACATCTGGTAGTCTAAGGTCATGCTAGTGACTGTCCACGGGGTGTTGACTGAGAAACTAAGGATATCCTTTGATTAAGTTAATTACCCATTGCTCACTTATGTTAATTATCTTTAATGACAAGCAGTACATCTAGTGTATGTAATTCATCCCTCGTAATGGATGTTTGTCTTACCACTTCTACTAGTGTAATAGAGTATTCATGATGTTGGTGATTGGGTTGGATTACAATTGGGATGCGATAACCATTGAGACATTGAGAAGGAAATTCCGTATGCTCTTGGCCTTATGCATTTTACTTGACTGCACAAAAATCTTTGTTTGTTAGATTATTTAATAACATATATTAAACATACAATTTGCTAAGATAAGTATCATTGTTTTATTGAATAATTTTTATTCAGTTATTAGATTAGGTTGAAAATGGTGATCAACATGTTAATTAATGATAGAAATGATGGTAGTACTTTTAATTATTTAGAATTTGAGTGAAATGAGAATTTACAAAAGATATTAATGAGAAGTGGCTATATGTCACATCGACTAGAATAATCCATTGGCGCAAGTTGCGCAATCTTTGGTAATTAAATAAACAATACCATATTCACCCAATCAGGATTAATGACATAATTAAATTGTTTTAAGGTTAATAACCTTTAGCTCTTAGTGAACTGGGTTATTTTTGCATGAGATCAAGTTTACTTGTATTCTTAGAAGGATGTTTCTGATTAAATTAGCCTTATTGTGCAACAACAAAAATAATAAGTATAGCGATGGTTAAACCCTCCATCCCGTGGGATTGATAAAGTCTTGAATGTTAGTTTAGTAACCCTGATTTGATTGTAAAAGTTATAGATTTAGAATAGAGATAGAATAATGTTTGTTTTAACTTTTAATGATTTCTCAATCTCAAACTAGCGCCACTCGTTGTGCACTTAGTCAATTATACTTTCATATGAGAAGAAATATTTAATAAGTAAACACTCGGACATCATAGTATAATAGATGTAGTTATATAAGGTTTCTTAACTTAGTCCCCATATATGATTGATATGATGTTGCTATGATGTGTAGATAATAAAATTCTTAAGTAGTAATGTTGAATATAATAATGAGGATTAGAATTGGCGCTCTATTTGATATTAAGGTTTTACTTATGGTTTTGTGGTTCTTATTATTCTTATGTATTATTTTCACACTCTTCGTACATGACTATCACTTAAAATCGTTAAAGCAAGGAATTTTATTCTACTGCATTTGAAAAAATTGATGGGCATTTACTTGATAATTCTAGTCTTGATTTGCGGTTATGATTGGTTAATGGGATTTAGATACTCCCTTGTTCCTCAGAAAAGTCGCCAGTCATGAGACCTTAAGTGGTCTAAATAAATCGGATAAATCATATACTTGAGTGTTTCTTATGTGTCTTGGAGTTCCTAATCGTGCAGGATAGGTTGGGTGGGTAGTTCCTTGTGTTACCTTTATGAGATATGTTTGATTGATTGATAATAATGTTGCTTTCAGTTGATATTGAGTAAATTTCTTGTGTAGTGTTTAATACATTGTGACGCATGACACTTATCAAATGTTTGCTTTAAAAAAAAAATGCTTACCTCTTTTAACTTACTTGTTGTCGTAACGGAGGGGTCGTTACATATGGTATCAGAGCGGGTTCAACCTTGCGAATTTGGACGATTACGTCTTCTCACGTGTTAAACTTAGAACTTAGAACTTATCTCTAATTAAAATTTGAAATTTGTCCATGCAGGTAATAATGGTTAGAGGATGTCGTGGAGGTAGACGATGTGGTGCTAAGGGAAGAGGTGTGACACCTCCAGTAGCATCCATGCCAGAGGGGTCTAATCCCCAAGGAGAAGAACAAATGATTGGGAAGGAGCAGGTTGTTGTGGGAGATTTTCTTGGCTTGTTGAGGTCCTTTCAAAGGATTTCAAAGGCCTTGATTAACCAATTAGATAAAGATGAGGCTAGGGTGTCTGTACCCAATGAGGTTTCACAACGCACTCCAACTAGTAGTGGTAGAATTCACAGAGAACTCGAGAAGGTGAAATTTCCCGAGTTCATGGGTTCCATGAACGACTCAGCTGTTGAGGCATGGTTGGAAAACATGGTGATGTGATTTTCACTTCGTGACTACACCTCCAACATGAAAATTTGCATAGCGGTCTTTCATTTGAAGGGGAGTTCTCTTTTATGGTGGAAGACGCTCCTACCTGAACTAAACATGGCCATCAAAGACACGTCATGGGAACTGTTTGAGGAGCGATTCCGGGAGAGGTATTTGTCAGTGGAATTCATTGAGAGCCAGGTCAATGAGTTCAATGCCTTACGACAGGTTGGTCGTACGGTGCCACAGTATGAGGCCATATTTATGGAGCTACTTCGGTATGCTCCACATATGAACACAGAGAAGCTAAAGGTCAACAAGTTTGTGTCCGGCCTTAACTTCAACATTCGTGAAAAGGTGAGGATCATAATGCCTCAGACGTTGAACGATGCAGTCCAGAAGGCCCTCATAACTGAAGAAGAGCTGACCAGCGGGGGTCGGGGCAAGACTCTTGCAATACCGACTAGACATATGACATCAAGAGCACGACAATATAAGACACCATCCAGGTAGACATCAGGGTATCGAGATACGTCTAAGGGACCCATGTTCACGATGACTAAATCCTCACCAGAGGACTCCCTACATAGGACCACTGCATCAACAACAATGTCGCCCTCATTAGCAACAGTTTAGGAATGTGCCTCAGAACAGACCAGGATCTCGGGCTCGTAGGCTAGCAACTTCTACTTCTAGGACTAGGAGTACTAGACTGAAGATCGGATGTTGAACATGTGGAGAGCCACATTACCAATGAGATTGTTCCATTGAGAAGGCCAGAGCGACCAGATTAACAGGACAGACTATAGTTGGATATTTGGGCAAGGCCCATAAAATTCATACGGTGGTGAATAACCGCCAAGCCGAGCACCAATCCACTGTGCTCGAGATGTTAAGTACAATCATCGACCAAAATTTTAGTATTTTGATAGATCCAGGTGCTACGAAGAGCTTTATTTCTAGTGCAATGCTAAAGAGAGTTAAGGTAAAGGAAGTTGAGTAGGATGATTTTAGATACATAGAAATGGATTTGGGTGCCAAACAGAAGGTTAGGGAAAAGGTTACAGAATATAACATTAATTTGAGAGATTTTGTAATGAATGCCAACCTATATGTCACAATCTTAGGATCTTATGACATAGTGATCGGTATGGATTTGTTGGAATCACATCATTTGATACTCAATTGTAAGAGGAAATGGTTAATTTTGACGGATGATGTGGGACAGAAAAGAGTGATTGTAGGAAGAAACCAGGGAGTGTCCTTGAGGTTCATTTATTCCCTATAGCTACAAAAGAGCATGTGCAAAGGATGTAAGTTATATGCAATCTTAGTGCTAAACGAAAAGGGTGAGGCAAAAGGATTATAAAATCTTCTGGTAGCACGAGAGTTTGGGGACATGTTTCCAGAAGAGTTACCAGGTTTGTTGCCCGAATGAGAGTTGGAATTTACAATCAACTTGAAACTTGGAACTGAACCAATAGCATGAACGTGTTATCGAATGCCAATGCTTGAGTTACAGGAGTTGAAAATGAAATTGAAGGAGTTGCTGGACTTGGGAATTATATGTCCAAGTGTGTGACCTTGGGGTGCACCTCTTATTTTCATAAGAAAGAAGGATGGATTGTGGATACTTTATATTGATTACCATCAATTGAACAAGGCGACAATCAAGTATATGCTGCCAAGAATAGACGATTTGTTTCATCAGTTGAAGGATGTGACGGTGTTTTCGAAGATCGACTTGAGATCAGGATATCACCAATTACGAATTAAAGAGGAATATATTCCTAAGGCCGCATTCAAGATGAGGTTCAGACACTGTGAGTTTATAGTTTTACCATTTGGACTGACAAATGCCTCGGGGGTATTCATGAGTTTGATGAATGGGGTGTTCCATGAATACTTGGAAATGTTTGTTCAAGTATTCATTGATGGTATACTGACATATTCTCAGAAGAAAAAAGAGCATGACGAACATTTAAGCTCAATACTACAGTGTTTACAAGAAAAAAAAATTATACGGGAAACTGTCGAAATGTTCTTTTTACCAATCGAAGATTCATTACTTGGGGCATGTTATATCCGGTGAAGGTATATCTATAGATCTAGTGAAAGTATAGGTTGTTGATATTATGGTAGCTGTGAGAGGTATTTAACTCCATGTGTAAACATGACGAGAATATAATATTTCAGAAAGCAAGAAGAAACCCTAATTAGTCGGCTAATAACCCTAGAAGAGAATTTGGCTCAAGAGGATAACTTGTATTAGGTTATTAGCCTCCAAGAGAAGAATTTGACTAAAGGAAATATTATATACTAAGTAAATAGGTGTTGGACACACCTACCACACTTAGAGGGGGGGTGAATGAGTGTGGGGCTCTTTTTCCCAAAACTTCCCTCTTGCACAAAAACTCATCAATTAGCATTCAACATTTATTCATTACCCATTGTTGTCATTTATAACCAATT